>VYZQ01052751.1:783-23413 GCA_013400655.1 Mystacornis crossleyi | reverse complement strand
GAACACTTATATTTATAGGTCTTCATCAACCCATCAAGTTGCTGCACACCTGGGCATGAATGAATGGTCCAAGAGGAAACAGGAACACCAGGAAAGTGTGTTGACCACTCACTTGGTAGCACTTAGCAAGGCAAAGCTGGCACTAGAGTGCATGCCCTGGGTGTCAAGCAAAGAAACACTGGCTCCTGCCTTTAATGGTAGATGTCACAGGGCTCTCTCTGGCTCTTTGCTCACTAGATTCGCTCAGGACTGGACTAAGAAATACAAATATTTACATGCTCAGTGTGAGGAATATTCAGTAGCCACACCAAGGATTACATATTGGAAATATGGACAATAGAGTATGGTGACATTTTCTACAACTAGAGGACAGGAGACAGGTACTTCCCTTCTCATGGTGACTGGAATGTGCTTTCTTTTTGGTGGCAGGACATAGGAAACGACTGACTCAAAGACCTGCCAAAGTGCAGCCACTGGCCTAAAAGAAACTCAGCACAAAACCTTGAGTTCTTTTGTGTGTAGTGGAGCGGCCAACCAGTAGCCAAAGATGAAGAATAAATACACATATATTTACAAAAGCACTGGACACAAGAAGTGAGAATGTAACCCCAGCCCAAGTTTGGGATCCAACCCTGAGAGCACTGTAAGATCCACCCCCGTGCAGGTTCCCAGGAGTGCATGCAGGAACTGTATGGAATTTTACATAGGTATGGTTATCTTTTTTTTTCTTTTTTTCTTAAATAAATAAACTTTTCTGTGCTCTGTGCTTTTTAAACTTCCCTGACTTTACTGCTATCATGCTTCTGTCCCAAAAAACATTTAAACCACAGTGAGCTATCGGATCATTTTCACATGTCTTCATTGCAGGGATGGGAATCATAGACAAGCTCTTGGATAGGGTATTTCAGTTTAATTTTAATTTAATTAATTAATTAACCAATCTTTTAAAACCTTGGAATGAAAGTGTCTGAAATGTTTATTTTCGTTTTGCAACAGAAACAGCCTATTTCTAATACTTCAAAAATATACATAACTATTTGCTTGATCTGAGGATAGCAGTCAGAAAACCAAAGGTGGCTCTAGAGATTTTACAGTATTTGTCTCTTTCCTTTCTGCAAGGTCAATGCTATTGTCAATCCTAATATACTCTGTAAATAATGTACAAGACTTAACCCCTCAGGACTGGATTTTTGTGGGTTTGTGTTGTTGGTTTTTTAAAAAATATTTGTGTCTTTTCTACATTTAATACCTAGGCTGGGAGGATACAAACACAGCTGCTATCTTTCAATATCTAGTGAGTGAGAATTAACACCAGAGACTGTCCCAAGCACGGAGCCACAGGGATACGGGAGGTATGTTTCCCTGCATGTCACACAGCCTCAGCTGGGCAAGTACAGTCCACGCTGAAAACAGCCACTGGCAGAGATGATTTCTGCTGAATCTTGTCTGCCTCCCAGGAACTGGTTTTAAAAGAAAAATCTCTAGATTTGCTGATGCAAAGAAAAAGAAATATAACATTTAACAAAATAAAAAGTAAGGCCTCTTAGGACAGCGGTTGTCTTTAAAAAGTCAGTGCCAACCATATTCTGTATGCTGAGGCATACACGATTAGAAAAAAAGCGCTACCATTTGATTTCCTTATTTTTCATACCTGCCGTCTTCTGCAAAGTTGTGGTGGTGGGTTTTTTTTAAAGTAGAGATGCTGAAATACTTATAGGTAAAGGAAGTAACTAGGAAATTCCCCCCTTCCCCAATCAAATCGTGTAGTTTGTCAAGAGAAGTATTTAGACTGTATGGCCAGCAAACACATGCCATTACAAAGTGCTTTCCTTTTAAAGGACGGCTGTCTGTTCTTTTGAGGATAGAAAAAAACAAAAGATATACTGGAAACAGAAACTGTCACTCATTTCTTCACTTCTTACAGGAATACAAACATGTTTCATCCTGATGAATGCTTTACACATTGAGGGCAGCCCATCTCCAGCCTGAATTACTCTTTCGCAAGGAAGCTTCTCCTACAGACACAGATCTTGAGCTGACAGACAAAAATGGGACCTCACATGAGAAACAAAGTCTTCTAAACGGAACAGAATCGTTCAAGCTGGAAAAGACTTCTGAGCTCATCGAGTCCAACCATCAGCCCAGCACTGCCAAGTCCACCACTAAACCTGTCCCCAAGTGCCACATCTACAAGTCTTTTAAATCGCTCCAGAGATGGTGACTCAACCGCTGCCCTGCGCAGCCTGTTCCAATGCTTGACCATCCTTTTGGTGAAGAGAGTTTTCCTATATCCAATCTAAATCTTCCCTGGTGCAACTTGCAGCCATTTCCTCTTGTCCCATTGCTTGTTACTTGGGAGAAGAGACTGATTCCCCCATTGCTCCAGCCTCTTTTCAGGTAGTTGTACACTGCTGGCTCATGTTCAGCTTCTCTCAACCAGCGCTCCCAGGTCTTTTCTCACCAGGCATTTTCCAGCCACTCTTCCCCAGCCCTGGAGCACTGCAGGGGATTGTTGTGACCCAAGTGCAGGATCTGACACTTAGCCTTGTTGAACCTCATCCAGCTGGCCTTGGATGAGCAATTCAGCCTGTCCAGATCCCTCTGCAGTCTTCCTGTCTTCCAGCAGATCAACACTCCAACCCAGCTTGGTGTTACCTGACTGAGGATGCCCTCGATCCCCTCATCCAGATCACTGATACAGATAATGAACACAACTGGCCCCAGTACCCAGCCCTGGTGCACCACTGGTGACAGCCCCAGCTGGATCTAACTCCATTCCCCACCACTCTCTGGGCCCTGCCATCCATCCAGATTTTTACCCAGAGAACAGTGTACCCATCCAAGCCATGAACAGCCAGTTTCTCCAGCAGAAAGCGGTGGGAAACACTGACAAAGGCTATACTAAATTCCAGGCAGACACATCCATAGCCTTTCCCCTCATGCCCTAGGCAGGTCATGCTGTCATAAAAGGAGATCAGGCTGGTCAGGCAGCACCTGCCTTTCACAAACCCACACTACTTGGGCCTGATCCCGTGGTTGTTCTGTATGTGCTGTGTGATGGCACTCCAGATGATCCACTCCATGACTTTTCCCAGCACTGAGGTCAGGCTGACAGACCTGTAGTTCCCCAGATCCTCCTTCCAGGTCTCCGTGTAGATCAATGTCATGTTTTCCAATCACCTGGGATCTCCCCCTTAGCCAGGGCTTCTGGTAAATGATGGAAAGGGGCTCAGTGAGCTCGGATACTCCTGCTACTATTTGCCTCCTGCTGCAGCTCTGACCCAAAGCGGAGGAGTTCCTCTCCCTGGGCACACAACCCACAGCTGTACTCAGGCTGCTGCCACCAGGACTGGCCTAAGAGCAGGGCACAGTCTGCAGCTGACACCCGGCTGGCAGCATGATCCCACCAGAGCTCTGTCTGGGCCACTGCCTGGGTCGTGGTGGGTGCAGAGCTTAGAGAAGCCATGGCTTTCTGCTGGGTGGACACCATTGCTCCCTGGTCAAGCTGGCAGGGCTTCAGCACGTTCTGGCATGCCCTTCTGCACCATGTGCTGTGCTATGGCCTGTTTGCCTGTCCTAGCCACTCCCACTCCCCAGGGGCTTCTTTTATGGGGGGAAAGCTTGGCAGCCATTGCTCCAGGTCCTGTCAGCCACTGTCGCTCCAGCTGTGGGCTCCTGGCAGCTCCCTCAGCTCTTCCTGATGTTCCCCCAGCTCAGGAAACCAGAGCTGCTCGTCTCAGCGTGTTATTTGGCCATCTGAAAAACCGGACCTGTTGTGCTCCCCAAGAAATGAAGAAAAGTTAACTCCTACTTAACTGTGGTAACTCAAGGAGGGTTGCCTCTGCCAAGGACACCGGGATGGCCAGCGCAAGCGAGGGTAGCACTTGCCACACAAAGACTGCAACTAAACAGGACACCAAAGCCAGACAAGCTCCTGGCCTGATTCAAGAACAGCCTAAGCATCCTTCATTCCTGCTGGCCAGACATGAAGGCAGCGAGTGCCTTAAAGGCTACTAAACCCCTTGCAGGACCAGGTCAACATGAAGATCTATAGCAGAAAGCTGTTTTACTGTGGGGGTTTTTTTGCTCATTGGGAACGTGTTGCTTCAGTGGCTGTTTTGAAGGTCTTGCATGAGTTGTACTCCTAAAATACAGCAACAAATATGTCGTGCAAATGCTTTTACTGAGTGAAGCCACACTGTCTTTCAGAAACGAATAAATAAAACACAAATTGTATACTGAAAATATTCTGCTCCCTTCCAAATCTGCTGACTAGTCAGGCACAGTCCTCAGGCACATCCCCAATTCCCTCTCTTGCAGCAACTTAGAGCTTCATTACGCAGTGCTTGCCATATGTAGGACAGCAAAAAGGAGGCTGGACTGGTACCTCTGAGTAATTCAGCAATCCACTCTGCATTTCACACCTTTGCTCTTGCTGAGTGCACAACTCCAGGTTTTAAGGCGCTTTCTTCCAGGGCTGGCTGCTGCACTGGCTCCTGCAGATCTGAACTGTGCAGGTTGTCCCTCGCGTCGGCCTCAGTTCCCAGGACAGAACTCCTGTGCCCAAAGGAGACTCACACGCACGGGAGCCTGCAGAGCAGCCCGGCCCCCTCGCCCTCTGCCCTCGCAGACACTACAAACCTTTCCCAGAAGCTAGACAGCTGGGAGAAGAACAGGCACCCTCAGAAGCAACACCACTGCTCCGCTCTGTTTGCCCTTCTCCATTCCTGCAGGGACTCAGGATGGCCAATCCCATCAGGCTGCGCATTTCACAGCACAGCCACGATTTCCCTGGGGAGCAGCCCATGCTCAGTTTGGCTCTGAGACGGGGGATTAGTCCTGTCCCAGGAAGAGGCACCCAGGGCCAGGCTGCTGCTGCTGCTTGTCACTACCAGCGCCTCCTTCTAGCCTGGCTCTGCTGATGCTGAGGCTGCTCTGGGCTCTGCCAGGGCTCTGCTGGAGCTCAGTCCTGGGCATGGCTGGGCCCACTCTCCCCTCACATTGCTCTGACAGCTTTGCATCAGACAAGCCTGTTCTGAGCATACCGACTGATCTTCCTGCTTTTTCAGCCGAGTAAGATTCTCACCCAGGCAAAGAGATGGCAGTTAGGGGTACAAATCCAATTGGCAAGAACTGAAACACTACACAGTCCCAGCTGAATGCCTGTATCTCCACAGGATGTTTTGTCTGTCCCACTCTTCATTCCTTTTTGCTTGGAAATGCAATTGCACTTTCTTCCTCATCTAGAAGTACCATGACTGGGCAAAAACTTGTGAGTGGGCCATATTCAAAAGGCAGTGGAGTCTGGAGTTGATGAATGAAGAATTGCCCTTCTCCAATTCCAAACCATACCAAAAACCCCATAAACACGACTTTACATCGTTAAGAAAGAACTGACAATTTAAAAGTGAATGTACAGCTTATTCACAGGGTGAGAAGGAAGGGAATCTTCCAACTGAATTTGCTTTACCTTGGAAATGATTGAGGCGGCAAAGCCATTTTCTGTCATTACCTCTCTGTCCTTAGCCCCGATTCATCTTAAAAATAAATTAAGGAGCCAGAAAGCAGGAAGAAGACAAATGATAATTTTTTACTCCTTGAGGAACTGGGGTGGTCCTACCACCATGACTGTGACCGTTGGTTTGTTCATCCATCCATCTGTCCCGCAGCACGAGAGTTGAGGTTTTACAGAGTTTGTGTTCTCAGTCCTGCTCCGAGCTGGCAGGGCAGAAAGCCGACCTGCAGTGCTAGCGGCTGCTGTTCTTAATTGCTTCCTTCGCTGCAATGATCAGAGGAGTCAGGCTCGAGAGCGGCTTGGCTAATTTTAAAAATGGATGCTGCCCAAAGGAAGAAGAACAAAAAAGGAACTATTACTTTCCAAACTCAGTTCCTCACAGGCTCAAGCAGGACTCCACTCATTACCAGAAACACTCAGAATTGGGACTGAGGGGACCATCTGCACTTCCACCTTCATGTCCAGGACACTGCTATCACAGGCAAACATGGCCCACATGCCTACCAATGAATGGATATCCAGGTGTCTTCAGCTTGCTGCGATTTTTGCCCTGCCAGTGCTCTGGGAATGCTGCTTGCTGCCCCCGAGCTTTGTTCCTTTCAGGAAACTCAAAAGACTCACTTAGGTTCCTCCTTTCTAAAGACAGAACTGTATTAATTGTCAAAAAAAATGCATCTAAGTAATTTCTTAGGAAACTCCAATACCTCTAAGAAATGTTTAACCTAGTAGGATTTAGGCTCATTATTTTCTCAAGACCTGTACTGAGGTATAGGTTTTCAGCAGCAAGTCAAGAGCAGGGAGACAAGTGGCAGAGTGCTGATGGACTCAGCTCTGGCTTGCAGGGAGAGCAGTGTCTACCTTTCCATCCCCTGGCCCTTCTGTGCTGGCTGGCGCCTTCCTTCCCAGCAGGAACAGTCAAGTGGCGTGTTCTGCAGTTCCCTCTCTGCCACAAAACCTGGCAGCAAACCTGGAGCAGCTTGACTGTGCCAGGAAGCAAACAGGGCTGGGACAAATCCTGTTCAGCTGCCCCTGTTTGGGTGGCAGAAACCTCTAAAAATGGGGCTTAGTGGCCGAAACCTCTAAGAGAGGAGCAGGAGGGACAAGCCCGGGCGCCCTCTGAGGCTCATGGTGAACTCCCCACAGCCTCCTCCTTCCCACAGCCAAATCTCTGACAGCTTGGCTGGGACTGCTTTTACTAGGTTCCTCCCCCACCATGACCATTACAGGCCTCTATACCTGGTATCACTCTACTTCAGTTGTTTTGCCAAGAGTTAAAACTGAATGTACTCCCAAAAGTACAAAACAGGGCCACAGAAACGACCAGGAGGTGGAACACTCCTCCTCTGAGGAAAGGCTGAGAGAGCTGGGCTTGTTCAGCTTGGAGAAGGGCAGGCCCTGGGGAGACCTCACCTTGCAACCCCTCAGTATTTCAAGAGGGCTTGTAAGAAAGTTGGGGACACATTTTTTAGCAGGGCCTGTTGCAACAGATCAAGAAGGAATGGTTTTCAACCCAAAGACAATCAATTTAGATTTTATCTAATTAAGAAATTGTTTACAAGGACAGTGGTACAGGTTGCCCAGGGATGTTGTAGGTGGAAACATATGAGGTCAGGTCAGATGGGGCTCTAAGAGAGGTGACCTAGTTTGAGAGATCCCAGCTCAGTCAGACTAGATGTCCTTTAAAGGTCTCTTCCAACCCAAACTGTTCTAGGATTCTACTTAGTTTTCATTTGAAAGCACCAAGACTGGATATTAATATGGGGGAAGGTGGAGGGGGGTGCACTTGATGCCTTTATCTGACTAGCAAACTGATCCCTTGGACATCTGTTTCACCTGCAGTCACTTCGTATCTTACCTGTAGAAGTTCCTTGGCAGACCCTCGCCTGTCCACATCCATCTCCAGGCAGCAGTTGAGAAAGTCTCGGAACACGGCCGAGAGTCGCTCTGGGTTCTGCAGCTCCGGTGTCCCATTTGTAGCTATCAGATACAGCGCCTGGAGACAAAGGAAACAGAAGATTGTTTGATTCATACCCAGAAATGCTCACATAGACCCTATTTTTAAGCTCCAATCTCCACTGGCAGTTTCTTCCCTGGCAGAGGGCTAGAGATGACTTTCCTGTATCAACAACAACAACAACAACAAAAAAAACCAACAAAAAACCCCCAAAAACCCTGATGCAGTCACAGCTATTCCAACATCCAAATGATCTTGCCTTGACAGCTGATTTCATTGGCTGACCTAGTTAGTAGGAACTACATCAGCACATTTTACTTCTCCAAGTATTGACACAGCTTTACAGGCCATTTTAAAGAGTCAGTGTGGTCTAAATATATTAATTCAAAGTATTATTACATAAAATGCATCTCTGCAGTGCTCACTGGTCCCTGAAGTATGGCTACCATAAAACAAAATGCATCCGTTTTTTTGCTCTGTTCTTGATAAAAAATTGTTACTGGATTAAAAAAGAAAAAAAAAAAGAAATCCATCAGCTTATTCCTTGGATAAAAAACCAGAAACATTTGGAGCCTCATGTTCAACAGACACGTCAAGTTGCATGCACAAACATATTATGAGGAAAATGCATAATTGGGCAGACAGAAGGCACCTTCAACTATCTTTCAGCAGTCTCTAAATCACAAATCAGCTTCACTAATATGGTAAAACTTCTAACAATCTCATCAGAAAAAGGAGTAATTCCATCCCTATGGTAACTTTCCACTAATTTTAATACTCAAGTAAATGCATTGATGACATCTCCATCCCAGAAACTGCCAGGCAAGAAAAAGGTGGTTTTGGCAGCTGGAATACTGAAGGCTTGGTGACATGGAGAAAGTGGTTTGGGCTATGAAAGAAATATGTTCACTATATATTACAGGAAATCCAACAACTACTGTGTGCTATCACCTAAAAAAAATTTGCTGTAAAAGGCAGTCTTGCTTTATAAGCTCTCCTGTTTGGAGGCAGCTGAGACCTCTTACACAGATCTCAAGAATATCTGACTGTGATTTTGGTCAGAAATAGGAAATCCAGTTATCTTTCTAACAGCTGACTTGAGGCTTCTTGAGGAGCCCTAATCAACACCTGAGATTAAGGAAGCAGGGAATTTTCAGCATCCAGATCAATAATGCTAATTCTTTTCACCTGTTTTTGCTGCCTTATACAAGGCAACTGCATTTTTTGCAAGTGAAATATGGGTTCACAGGAAACAGAAGCAAAACTGTGATGTGTAAAGGTCTCTGCTGGTACAACAGTGCTGCAGTGACAGAGGCCTAATGCCACCCTGCCAGCTACAGTGCACTCTGCTTATTCAGCACCACTCTGAATCCAAACCTGTTTCTTTCTTATCCACCCTAACCAGGTGATACAGTGCACAACACTCCACATGTGTGCCCTGGAACCAAAAACCCCAGGGCACCTACCAAACCAAAGGAAGTCTTCCAAGAAAACTCAGGAACCTTTTTCACAAAGAGCGAAAGACTGAAATTTGTATAATTGATGCATTATTTTCTTAAGCAGCTGAGGGGTACGTCCAGACCCTTCTGTAGTTTTTCTGTCAGTCTGCAGTACACAGTCTGGGTGCCACACACCAGAGAAAGCACAGCTTTACAGCACGGACAAACCTAAAGGTCATGCTCTATTTTAATTCTAGCCTTAACAAAAAAATCTGTATGTAATAGGTAAAAATTAATTTTCTCATAAATTCCAGCACTGTATTAGGAATTAACTGTGTAGCATTTTGTTTCAGCGGTCAGTCATGAGGTTTTATCCTGGTATACATTCCTTCACTACTACACACTCAATTGGTGTAAGACCTGGCCATTTCATTTTAAGACATTAGGATAAAACTGAAAACTTCAAAATACAATAGATAACTAAAAGTATCCGTGCTAAAAGATACTTTTAGAATGTGTTTGATAATAAATAATTATGGCATTACTAGAACCAGTGACCTTTCCTGGAAGGTTCAGGTAATCAATCAGCCTGAGACTGAAGAGAGTTCTGTGCCTGCAGGTACAGCTCCAGTGCTTTTCATAAAAATTCCCCAACTGGAGAAGCATGGCACTTGAAAATTTTTGTCATTTGGAGATACAGCTCAAAGAGAGTACAAAAAGGGCATGAGAAATTTCAAGCATCGCTGACAGCCAAAGTGGCAACTTTCTGCACAGGCACATGTCACTTCTCCTCTGAGGTTCTCACTGATGCAATCAAAGCTACAGCAGATGGTGATGTGCTGTAGGAAGATTTTTAGAAGTGGGCCTTTCTAGAACTACTTCAAGCTGATGTGAATGGTGTTTTATCTCATGGAAGACAAAAAACGGCAGAGATTAGAAAGACAGCGGTATCTGATATTTCACCTTACCCTGAGAGGATTTTCATTAAGGTAAGGAGGTTCTCCTTCCACCATTTCTATTGCCATGATCCCAAGTGACCAGATGTCCACTTTGGGGCCATATGCTTTTCTTGTTACAACTTCTGGTGCCATCCAGTAAGGAGTCCCCACCATTGTGCTCCGTTTACTCTGCTCAGGGGTAATCTGAGCACAGAAGCCAAAATCAGCTGAAGAGAAAAACAAATACTGTTAAAGCCAGCTTGAATTATGAAACCAAAGCAAAAGAATCCCCCACTTTAAGTCTGAGAAAGCACTGTGGAATCTAGCTGGAAAAGCAGCCATGCTGTGTTTCCTCAGGGCTGCAGCCAAGGTAATATGGAACTGACCACTTAAAGAAACCCTCAAGTTTCGTGCAGTGGCTTTTACTTAAGTCACTTGAAGCTTTAGACTGTAACTCCCTCCAGACTGGAAGGGTCATACACAAAGCAAAACCGCTCTTGGCACCCGGTTTCCCTCTAGACCTGTCTGCACATTGCAGCTGTGGCGTCAGCAAGGGACCAGGCACTCCCACCAGCACCACTTTTGGAGAACTGGCTGTCACTCTAAAGCAATCCCACACCCCGCATCCAGGAATGCTGCATTTGACCAAGAATGCCTACTCAATTTGACAGATCCATCCATCCCAAGAAGAATATTGTCACTTTTGATGTCTCTGTGGATCACTTGGTTGGAATGAAGGAAATCCAGGGCTTGCAGGCACTGATAAGAGGAAAGAGAAATGTAAGGGTAAAAATTCATGACGTGATTTCATCACACAAGAAAGGAAATGGCTCTAAGAGACTTCCTTTCTAGGGGAATGGTGAGGAATGGCAGAACACAGTGCTGTGAAGAGAAGAGCATGCTGCTCCAGCACTGTTAAAGCCATGTCTTTCTAAGGCAAGGCAAGTATCAGCTTTTGAAAGGGAAACATCAGTTGTTGCTACAGACTGTCCTCTGCAAACACAGAATGACTGCTGCTGCAGTGGATCTGCTCTTTCTTCTCCATATAATGACAAAACCACAGAAACAGAAGCAGCACCCTGTCCATGCAAACAGAAGCACAAGTGGGATCCCTCACCTCCCGACAGACAGCTGCTATCTGTCCTTCATCCATACATGTCTCAGTGACAACATCAGTTAAAGAACCTCCAGCCAAATATTCCATCACCACCCAGAGTTCATCGCCAACAAGGTAGCTGAAAGAAGAAAACAATGCTGTGGAGATGAATGTGCATAGCTAAATTAACGAATTAGCATAGCCTACAACTGATTTTTGTCTCCAGGTCACCTGCAAATAAAGACAGAATAAAATGAAAAGTACATTCCTTCTAGGCTACGCAGTTCTTGGAATCTGCACAGTCTACATGAAAGGCACATCCATGAAAATGGAGATGTCATAGGTGACAAGCAAGTGAAGAATGCACTTTAGTAACAGCAAAGATAAATCTGGAACCAGGACACGTGCCACTAGCTGGTTCATCATCTTAACTCATGAATTCCACCATTAACCCCACGAACGAGGCAACTTAACCTTCCAAGTTATCCATGGGAGGAGGGTGTGCACCACTGAGGACAGACGTTGGTCAAATGTTTGGAAAACCTTGCAAAACATATATTCAGAAACAGGAAAGGCAATTAAAAAACTGTCAAATTAGGTGTTTCTGGAAACAATAAGTCAGTCTTCCTGGCATCCCTAGCAATGGAAAATAGTGGAAACAGCCCAAAGGAAAGAATTTCTAGTATGGTTTGTCAGCATTTTGCACAAGACACAGAAAATCTGGTCAACTTTAAGAAAAACAAACCCCAGAACAAAAAAACCAACATTGAGGTACTTGGAACATGGAGCTGACAGTTGTTTCAGTAAGATGTGGCTGATCCAGGTTTTTGAAAACAGACTTCAAACTATGTATGCCAGAAAAGACTAATGCAGAGCCAATGCAATCTCCTCCTATCCACTGGAGATGAGTAGAGAAATAATTAAGAGCTCCATGTTCTGCAGTGATCAAAGGGTTTTTTTTAACTTTTGGCCTGCAGTGTGTAAATGGACATTCACATGATAATACCAGAACAACTTACCTGTCTAAATAGTTAACAATATTGGGATTCTTATTTTCCCTCATGACCAGGATTTCATTGATAATTAGTTCCTTTTTGGGCTGCTGTTGGAGATTCATTTGCTTTATGGCCACCTAAAATGACATTAAAAATCATTAACCTGAGTAGTCTGTTGCACAAGATCAGAGTGAACATGCGGTGAACAATTACATGATTTTTGATTATATCACCTGCTATTCTTGATTCCATAACAAAGCAAACACAGACATACATTACGGATGTTGTTCCATAACAAAAATACAATCCTAGCACTTCCCAACTTTTGAAATTTTAATTTGTTCCTCTAAAGAACAGTCCTTAAGACAGTTTACATTTGCAGTTATAGTCAGGGTCTAAAAAGAAATAATCCGTGTGTTGATATCTTATGGATATGCCCAGGGTTATGAGGAAGGCTTAGGCGTTTTAGACCCCTTGGAGACTCTGAGTGCAGTTACCAAATGCAGCACTGTAGGTGCATAAGGAACTACCAGTAAGACTCAGATCTGAATCTCTGCTGACAGCCAGAAACGAGAATTCAGGAACCTGAAGCTGGAGCCCCGAGGAGCAGTGGGATTCTCTGAGACACGACCTCATCTTTCACTAATATGATCACTGTAATGGGCTGTCACTGACACCAGACCAAAACACAACTGACTTCTTACCAGCTGCAGTATGACTGAAACACAAAACTAAATTTCAAAAATATGATTTCTCCTGAATTATGTCTTGCATTATACTTTGAAGACCAAACGCGTGATGGAACAAATGGTAAATAGTATTACTGTTCAAACCTGGGACTGAGATAAATTGGGCCTGAATGATGGCAGTAGCCATCAGCTCGTGGATGCCTTAACAGATTTAGTAATTAAGACTGAGACCATGCCCTTCTCCGACAGATACGACTGCCCTCCTTTTTTCTGGCAGTTCTATGGACAAAGTCTTTCTGAAATCAAACAATGTAACAAAGCTATTTATTCCTCACAGCAACAGTAGAATCTGTGACCACCTCCAGGGTTCTCCCAAGGCCTCTAATCACGACACATCTTTTGATTTTACAAGTTGCATTCCTAACCAGTCTGTGGCCACATGCACAGGTAGATTTTATACTGTAAATGTACGGAGTTAAATTGTGTATCTAGGCCAACATTCTCTGTAAAAGCACAACTTGATGCACAACCGGGAACAGAGACAGAACAATTTCTAAACCAATATATTTATACTGGCAATAAAAATTATCTTTTTTTTTATCGGCACAAAGCTTGTTGGAATTTCTTAGCAGATTTCTCTCCATTAAAAAAACATTCAGGGATAACATAACATGGTAGCGGGGTGGGATCAACAACACTGTGGAGAGCACCAACCTGTTTTGAAGACAGAGTAAGTAAAAAAATTAATCTCTTAAAATTGGCCTTAAGAGCTATGGATGAAGCATCCAGCCAAGCACAGAGAGCACCAAGGCTCTTATTGATTCTAGGAATTCACAGGCACCTTTTCAGGTATTTATGAAAACCTCAGATGCAGTGTTGCTGGAAAGCATATGGCCACAGTAAGTGTTAAGTTACTGAGGCACAGAACCACACTGCCCTTAAAGACCTTTCACTGAATAGCTGAAGACAGCAGATGATGGGTTTTGCCAGTTGACATTTTCTCCATGCTTCACAGAAACAGCCTTTGAAGGAAAACTCTACTGGCCACCCAAAGTTCCAGCCATAGCTCACACCTGAGGGGAAAGCATTCAAGAGCTGCAGAATCTGCTGGGATTTTTGACACTTACCTCTTGTCCTGTGGCGATGTCAATCGCCGTGTAAACAGTTCCTGAAGCCCTAGAAACAAAACAGCAGGAGAAACTGAGAAACACTTTAGTCCCTGGAAGTGAAAGCCAGCCCAGACAGGAAATCTCTGCTGCCTGGAGTGTTTATAAAACACCTGGGTTCACACACTCCTCAGCCAAGAGCATGGCAGCCCACCAGCCCTCTGCCATGCAGGGTTGTCCAACAGAAAACTGACGTCCAACATGAAGAAAAAGGGCTGGTGTCAATCTCCAGTGTACATACCAAATTATTTTAATTCAAGACCTAAGCAGGGGGGTTGTGTACAAAAACTGGAAAATAATATATTTAATTCTTTTCCATTTTGCTATGCTGTATTTAGTCTTTTTTCCCTTTTTTCTTTGTGTGTCTGTGTGTTTTTCCATGAAATGTAACACACAATCCAGCTGTAATGTTACATTTCCATGAAATGTAACACACAATCTCACACCTCTTATTTGAATCCATCTGCCAAACTCAGGCAGTGTCACACAGTCACTCTGAGAACCCTTCAAAAATGACAGCCATTTGAGGAAAAGATCTAAAACCAGCTTTCTCCAGCATGCAAGCAAACAATTTTCCAGCCATCCTGTGAGGTCACAGCTAGAGCAGGTTAAGGCATCTATTGTTTCACACACAAATTGAGAAGGACTCAGAACAGAGGATCCTTAGAGAGCTTCTTTGTGTGTCAAGAACTGTAGGCAGCTACTTCTGTTGAGGGCACCTAACATGTGAAGGACTCTTCATGGTGTCCATAGGTTGCTTCTGTGGCACACATAGGTTGTGTTGCAGAGCCACCAGAAATAAATGGTGTGCTCCCCTGCAGCCTAGACGGGGTGGGGTTTGGTTTGCCATCTGCCTCTCCTTCAAAGATGTTCTTCCCCTATAATGACGTGAAGGGCCGGAAAGGCCCCAGCCAGGGGAAATTCCTTTGGGTTTCAAAGCAACTGGGGACTTGCAAACTCTTCCTTCTGAAGGCCTTCCTTCTGAGTTAAACCACAGCTTTACACTGCCATCATTTACGAAGCCCATGTCTGCAGGGGCAGCAAGGCAACAGGAAGCCAGGGAGGGAATTCTCATAAGCAGGAATGTCCACTCAGCAAGTGTCCCAGTGACTGCAAGTGACAAAATCAGTTTGCTCCTTTTCACATGATCCCCTGGCTTGTTCGTTTACCTGCAGGCTGAAATATTTCAGAAGCAGTTTAATTCAACAGAGACCTTATGTCTGCATTGAGAGCAATGTTCTCATTGGGGATACTATGCATTGTTTTAATATAAAGGCAAATGCATTTTCCTATGACTAACTGACAAGATTAATCGAATTTGTTTTCATAAAAAGTCAACATCATTTATTCAGATTTGCTAACATTGTGATGATTCTTCTGTGCAAAGTCATATCAGGCTTTACTTCAAAACAGCTCCTGAAACTAGAATGCTTTTGGAATGCTCTAGGCCACCTGTGAGGAGTTTAGATAAAGGTAGTTTAAGTAAAGCTGTAAATTAATTGCAAAGGCTTTGTGATTCTGCATTACAAACTTTTACTTCTAAGTAACTTATTTCTGATCAGTAACTTTTAATCAGTTCTGCAGCACCTCGTGTTTACTGCAGTTAGGCAAGGACTCACCATTAGGTCTGTGTCACTGTGATGCAGTGCAGTACAAACCAGGCTGCTCATGGCTCCATACTCATCTGTCTTGCTATGAGAGCTAACACTGCTTGAGCAAACACAACCTCTTTATCAAGTGCTAGTTAGAAGTAAGTTTCCTCTAGTGTCAGCAACATTTTCAGCCCTTGGCTGGAGACAGACGACAAAAGAGGGACTCAGCACTGACCTGTTCTGCAGCACAGGCCTGCTAATTACTGTTCACTGCAAAGTGGCTATAAAACCATCACACTGTTATTAACTTCCCAGGTGCACGAAGCCATGAAGTGCAATGTGCTGGACAAGCTGCTTTTCCTTACATTGGCGGCTGCTCCCTACCTGCAGTTCTCTGAGCAGTCACACCTCTCCCTGTCTTGCAGTGCTCTCACTGGCAGCTACTAAAAACCTGCTCACTTCCAACACTACTACACTTGCCTTTGGCACACCTGTCCCGAACTCACCAGCTCAGGAACTGGCACCTGCATTAACTGAGCGCATCTACACCTGCCGAGGCAGCGCCACATCCCAGCACTGCTGCAGACACCCAAACCCCAGCCATGCAGCACTTTGGGTCCTCCTGATCCATCCTGTTCGATTACCCTTCTGATGATCTTTCTCATTAGGCTATTTCCCTATCACAGTAAACTGACCTGCAGTATTAGAGACATGAGTTGGTTATGGCAGCACACTCACTCCTCTCTATGGAGGCCATGCAATCTTCAGGCTGTACTAAAAGCTGGAGGAAATCCATTTAGATACCCTTTAAGGCCACATACGGGCCACTTGTCTTTCCACCAGTTGTCAAGGCACCTTTGTACAAGTTCACTCGTAGGACTATCAAAATAAAAGACACGGAGGGCAATGGTCATATTCTCACAGTGACAGCAATAATCTGCTTCACATGCATGTTTATTCTGCTCTCACTTGTTCAGCTGACACTTCTTTTCTAAGAAACGGGCACAGCTTTAAGTATTCACTGACATTTTACAAATGACAGTCAGAACCAAAGCTTCAAGTAGAAAGCAAGTCGGAATTTGAGAAAGGGTATTTTACAATGAATGGAGCATAAACACCTTCCCACAAGGGCCCTACCAAACCAGAGAGATCTAAGATAAAACCTGCCAGAGAAAGAATGTGAGTGCATCAGCCTTCCTGCAGTACGTATCCATCCTAGGTTAGCAACAGGCTACTCTGAGCTCAGACCTCAAAAACAGTTAAGGCAGAAAAATATCTCCTGATGCCAGTAAACAGCTTCTTTCCTACACTGACAGCAGTGTCCTGGTGTTACACAGATGGTGCCAGTCCTCCCGGAACGACAATACTGCCAAGGAAACGCTAATGGTGCAGGGAGTCCATATTTAAAATACAAGTCAGATACCTAATTCTGAGGTAAGTTCTTTTGTTCTTGCCTCCTCACATAGGAAATATTTCAAATTGATCCAATTTACAGTAAGCAAAGCTGGGTTTCAAAAGGGAATGGCTTGGGTGATTATCATCAGTAAATGCCTAGAACCTGCAGGATCCAGGAGGGATCTGCCATGAGGCAGATGACGTATTTTCCTCTGAAGTGCATTGGCACTGTGTCTATTACTGAATTTCTGGGTTTTACAACCCCTGTAGAAAAAAGAGCTTCTTATTTCATCTCTGGTTTCAGTTTCTAAACTATGTGGTTATAAGCCTGACCACTGACTTTTGTTTTAAGCAAATATTTGAAATAAATGTTATTGAGAGAGCTGTCAGCTGACAGCTATCAGGTGATAAGTTTCTCTTTTAGGTAACAATGTTTTTTCTCCTTTCTTGAGCACGGTTGTATTATTTTGAGACATACAAAAATGATTTCTTCTAATAAGCAAACAAGAGCCACACACTTGAGGGACAGGAAATCTTTCTGGTGATATCTCCTTGCTGAAGATAAGGTATTGTCAGCATCAAGTTGTCTTCGGTGATTGCTTTTGACCACAGTTATAAATTCTGACCAGTACTGAGAGACAGGAGGATCTAAACCTGATCACATCTGAACATGTGAACATGTTTGGAGCTTGCCTGTCTTCATGCTTGATATTACACCAGCAAAATACCTGGCCCATGGTCTTGCATAAGTAACTGGGATTGGACTTACCCTTGGCCAATTTTTTCAAATCGAGTGTATTTCTTCTTAGGATCTCCCACGCTCACAATGCTCCCTGAAAGAAACAAAATGCAAGATTCTCACTTCAAAACAGAGATCCCACCTTCCAGCAGATCTGAAACGCAGCCCCACTGTCTGGGGCTTTGAGCCATTTGTGGTCAGTTGGGTAAGAACAACAGCAACAATAGAGACAGCTCCATAGCACAGATGGCCTCCACAAACACTGATTTTCTACAGTCCTTTAGGGCTACCTTGACAGGAAACTAAATGCATTGAGAAGCATTCAAAACAGACAGAGGTCAGAAAACAACAGGCAACAATGCAAGTGTTCTCTATAAACATTAAGGAGAGCTGAAACAACAGTGCCTTTATTTTCTTGGGAATAAACACTCTGTGATTCAACAAAAAGTTTAATACTTCTGAAGATTAAATGTACCTTGTGTTCACTTTTTAATGAACAGGCACCATTTTTGGAACAGGGAGAGTATTGCAAGTGTTTCCAGGAGAGGAGGAGATCATCTCAACCTTTCAGCAGCTTGCCAAAAGAATGTCTTTATGTTTGCAGGGAACAGCATCCCATGTTGCAATCAAAAATGATGGGGTTTTAGAACCAGGGCCCCCATAACTGGTTTCCAGGCTAAGGTCTGAAGACACCCCTGCCTGAAGAACCACACTGCTGGTTTTCAATGTGACACTGACCTGTCACTCACACTGGACTCGCCCTCTCACCACCACACACACACTGTTCTCTCCAAACCAGCAGGATGGGTAACAAGGACAGCAGTGCTCCTGGGGTGCTGGTGTGACACAGACAGCTGCCCGAAGGATGCTGAGTCCAGCTGATCCAGTGCAGAAAACAGACCAAACAAAGGCCTGCTGCCTCTGGATGTCCCATGCTGCAGCAGTGGGATGGTCAATCTCCATAGTGTGAGCAGGAGGTTTATACCTTCTCATCTCCTATCCCTCTTCTAGTCAGCTAGAAGGGAGTCCCAGAGTCCTCTGGTCATGTTCTTCTCTACTGAAGAGTTATTTTGTAGTGAAGACCTACTCTAGAGAGGCAGAATGAGCTTTGTTTTATGCCATGTATTTCAGCGAGATGAAACTACGAAAAGTTAACCAGGTTCTGAAGGTGTTACATCCTCAGCTCGGGCTCCTGACGCTCCAGTTCATCTGACTCTTGCAGGTTGAAACACCAGGGCAGAACAACTTCAGGGCACTTGAGACTGTGTGGGCATCCTGGGCAGTGGGCAGGCTCATCCTGCCATCAGCCCTGGCTGGTGTTCCTGGAGCACAGGGCGAGGGGAGCGAGCACTGCAGGGCAAAGGAAACCTCTTCTGCAGCTCTCATTAACGCTCTTGCCAAGGACTGCAAAATTGCTTTAGCAGGGAGCGTACCAGATGGTGCCGATGCCTCGTCTTCTTGCTGTGCTGGCAGGCAGGATTCCTGGCTAGGCATCTAGTCAGATGCCCATTTGGATGCTAAAGACCTCTGCTCCATAAAAATGGCCTGGACAGGGGGAAGACGTGTTTGTCACTACTAAGAGGGAACGGTGCATCATCTAGTTTTGGATGCACAGGTAAACAAATATGTGTTTGTATTTGTAATACAGAGATACAGCCAGACCAGTCCAAGGAAATATGCTGCAGATCACTAAAGTCTTTCTTTCTGACTCATCTTAAACTATTTCTGTGATGTACATTCCAAGGTAAGTCTTTAGAAGACATTTGCACTGAGCCAGCACCTTAGGCTTCATTATTTGCATTGCATCAAGGAAACTACCAGACCAGGAAAAACAATATTGTTTCTTTAATTAAGCCTATGGATTTGTTTGAGTCTATCAGATTTTGGCTCTTTCATTAGACACAAACAAAATATCCTAATTACTGCTTTCTCTCCTTCCTGTTCAGATTCCTGGCATCTCCAAATGGGCAGGAAGGTATCAAGCAGGGCAAGGTTTAACTTTAGCTTTCAGTGGCACGAGCTCCACAATGCGTGATGGGGCCAGACTGTCCCACATGGGACTGTCTCACACCCTGTGGCTCACAACCCCACGAGCTCTGCAGCAGTAAATCAAACACTGCTCTAATTCTGTGCTGGGCTGGACAACAGGAACACCACAGTGCTTCCACTGCCTGGCTAGGTGCTATTTTCAGCAAGTTAGTGGAACTGTGTATCTATTAGAACAGATTATCAGAAGTTCATGGAAGTTCATTCACTTCAGAAAAGAATACAGAGAAGGACTGAAGAAGAAAGATTTTTTAAAATTATTTTCCAAATTTGCCACTGATTTTGAAGTTCAGATTTCCAGAGTTTTTCCTCAAGAGTTAAGTAGCTGCTTTCCCAAGGTAATTGTTTGTGGCTGGTTTCCTGTGCTTAAGCCAATGTACATCAAACATTACAGCACTAAAATCAACAAAGTGACAGGTATGCAGCTCCCACTCAGACAAGCACTCCCCACTCTGGACAAAAGATAAACCTATCAGCTATTTTGGTGTCTTTAAGCACTTTCCTCTACCAAGTCCTAAATTAAGTGGATAAGAAAGCTGAATTGGGACAGTTCTGTTTTATAGTTATCAGCAGAACACAGTCATGATTTCATTACAGACAGAATTTTGTTTGATCTTATCTCAGTATTACAGGCTTTACTCACTAATAAAACTCTAAAAGAACCCCAGTTATTTCAAGCAGAAAAGAATTATGAAAGCAATTTTAGATAAAAGAGGGCAGGGGACATCTTCCTAAAAGTAGCATAAAAACAGTTGTGGGGGAAGTAGGCAAGGTGGAGCAGTCATGCGAGTTAAAATAAAACAGAACAAGCACCATTCTGCTTAAATATAATTAGTTCAAGACTCTAACAAAAAAGCATCACGCCTCTTTTCAGAAAGCTTCATGAAAGCACAAAAATATTTTCAGTGCCCACATCACAATTTACCCAAGGCGGACATTCAGACCTTGCTCACTTGGTAGCAAATTGTTAAGAAAGAAAAAGCATGAAAGCATGTAACATTTCAAAGATATAACCCCCCAAAACTCCAGGGCTCAGTCCCAACGTGGCATATACAGCAGCTTGAATAAATGATACATGTACTTGAGCTCATGGATGCAGGGTACCTGCAGATCTCATGGGGGGAGCCTGCCTCAAATATTTAGCATCAGCTGAAGAAGCAGAATTCCTCTCTCTATAAGCTGACATACCTGCAGGCAACTATCTGCTCTGGAATTTATTTCATTGTGCCCCCCGCTAAAGCTATCGAATTTATCCCTTGGATACCCCTTAATGACACTGAGATTCATGTCAACCTGGTAAGGATGCAGGAAACTCTACGTAAGCAGCTGAAATCTCACAGCTAAGGAAGGCTTCAGCCCGCGCAGTCACAGCAGCCATCAGTGGCAGGGCAGGTATGACAAGAAGGCTGAGCAATAACAACCACTGAGAAAAAGCCCAGCCAAACAGGACCCTGCTACAAGCAGCTGCCCCATTAAAGACACTTGTTGCCTTTGTGATCTGACACAAGGAGGTGTAGATCAGTCTGCTTCTTTTCCTAACACTAATGGTAGACACAGAATAACCCGGGCTCTGTTCTGAACCCAACCATTTAATCTGAGAACACTGCACTGGTAGCTATCACATGCAAGAAACAAATTAAATTTGTTGCACTGCAGAATCATGAAGGGCTTGATGTGCTTCACTAGAGTACGATCTGCACAGGGGTTGGGGCCAATGGTTAGGCTTCTAATAGTATTAACTGGCTGGGAATCAGCCATGGAAAAGTGCCATGTTATCTGAGGAAGAGATAGCGGATGCTCCTTTCAAAGGAGATCTCACTGAAGAAATTGTAAAATTCTTGTAAAAACAAACTGTAGAAGAAGGAGGAGGAGCAATAACAGCTATGAAAAGGACAGCAAGAGAATAGCTGGAAGATATGTAACTGTCTCAAGGAGAGCTCATTGAGGCTGAAGGAACCAGCTTAGTGCTGTACATGTCAACTGGTAAAAAAAACCACACCAGTAAAAAAAACCTCCCACAAACAAAAATGCCAAAACCCAACAGATTTTTGCAAAGTATTTTGACTCCAATGACTCACAAGATGTTAGGAGTCTCAAGAGAATTTAAGAACCCAAACATTCTGTTCCATTTGGCCATTAGCACACAGGAATTCCCTATGTCATTCACTAGATCACAGCCTTTTGCTCAACGAGAAACAATCTCTGCTTTTGCCTTTAGCACTGAAGGAAGCTTAGGAAAACCCAGCCCAGTCCCAGCTGCCCTCAGAGGCAGCAGGAACACCCTGAGTGTTCTCTCACTGCCTTGGAGCACAACAGTTTCTGTAGGGAGCTGTAAATGACCATGTGACACTAGGAATGAGGAACATTTGGTACAGCTAATGCTGACACATGCAGGCAATACATGGCTCTAGCAGACTCAAAATACCCAATACATACTCAGTTTCTCTAGGATCTCCTCATCTGTCATCTTTGATTTTTTTCGCTGCCGGTCTGTGTTTCTGTATAGAGTGTTTGTGTTTGAGTTTTCAGGTTGAGGAGTGGTGGCTTCTTTAGCTGGTGCTGGTGCAGCGGCAGGTTCAATAACAGAGCGTGTGTAGATCTGCGACAAGAAATTAGTTTGTGTCAGAAAGGTGGTCCCTGCTGCTCTCGGGGCCCTACAGAAGCAGCAGCAGCAGCAGCTGGGTTTGGTGCTGTTGGCCTTGTGGGATGTGCATTCCTGCACTCTGGGGAGATGGAAGCTTGTCCTACTTGGAAGTGCTGAGCCAGGTCCCCATGTGGGTTTGGTTTTGCTTTGCCCTCTGCAGGTTATCAGTCCCTGGGTTCAAGGGCATCTCCATGAATGGCGATTGGACTTTCCCACACACCTTTCTTCAGTCGGATTTGTCTCCTGACATCTCTGCTAAGCATGCCAAAAATAAGATTCTTCACATTTGTTAGTTCAGAGAAGGGAATGGAACTGGGAAAAGGGCCTGGAGAGTCAGGAACAGCTGAGGGAGCTGGGAGGACGGGGGGAGCTCAGCCTGGAGAAAAGGAGGCTCAGGGGGGACCTTCTGACTCTCCACAGCT
>VYZQ01052748.1:0-11977 GCA_013400655.1 Mystacornis crossleyi | reverse complement strand
ATCTGAGTTTTCCTTCTGTCCCTCCCTCTCATTAGAGACCAAAAGTCCTTTGTGAATCATCAATTGAAAGTCTATCAAGTGGAAAGGAGCATCAATTTTTGCTCCTTGGCTGGAGCAAAAAGAGAAAATATCCTTTCTGTTTCCACATCAACTTCATCTCAGTGAAAGGTTCCTGTCTTGACAGCACTGCAAACTAATGGTCTCTCCTCATTCTTGCAATAGACCATGCACGAAATGTGCCATTATGAGCCTTCAGTTGCTGCCTCAACTTTTTACTTGAAGAATCAATTTTGACTGGAAATTACAGAGCCGTCTACAAGTATGATATTCATCTTCCTTGTCCTTAACCACTGAATATTTTGCCACCCCTACTAAACTAAACCACCAGACTTTACAGTCTCTACTGCTCTCTGCAGTCAGTGGAGAGAGAAGTCTTTAGCAGAGGTATCCAGTAATGGTGATCTCTTATCTATCAGTTTACATCTTTCCCAAGTGAACTGCAGAGGCAGCCCAAACTTGAACTCTGTTTAGTTGTAGGCTAAGATCACCTTTTTGAATGATAAAGAGCATGGAATCAGCCCACATTTTAGACTGCATCCATGATGTTGTGTCCACTTTTGCCTTCCTTGGGAAAAAAAAAGACATCTACAAACTGGAAGAAGTTCACTGGGGAGCACTGAGATGGTCACGGTTAGAGGATTGGCCAGTGAGAAGAGGCTTAGAAGCTGGAGATCGTTTATCCTGAAGAAGGTACAGTGGCAGAGGACCTGACTGCCAGGAAATTATGAGGAGGTCATCAGGAGAATGGAGCCAGGCTTCTCTCAGCCTTGCAGTGGAGTAGATTACGCATCTGTTTGTATTAGGGCCTCTCTATTATGACTATAAAATGACTTTGTTCAGCTTTTAATTTAAAGCGACATTTAATAATTCCCCGATACTCACTCTCTGTGACTTTCTGTTCTACCTTAGCAATCGAAGTCATTTCTATTTAGAAAAAAAAAAAAAATTGCTGTAGGAATCTGATGCTTTATAAAAGAGAAAAATGATGGTTTCTGTGACAGCAAGGTTGTTATGACAGGAGTGGCCACATTGTGTCTCAGAGTGAAATTGTAAATGAAAAAAATGCTATTAATAGCAAACTAAATTTCATTGGAGGGTGTAGGGCAATTATGTCACCTAGGAAGAGTTTCACTTAGGACATTTGAGTTAAAATGGCAAAGGAAATTCCTCAAAGCTCCATTAATTTGAACAAAATTTTTGTGCTGAGATCCTGGCTCAGACCATGACCCAGAGTGTGTCATAATCTTAACTATCTAAAAAGCTGTATGTTCCAAATTTTGACATTTAGGCACATATGAAGTAGATGGAAGGTCTAATTTTCCAATTTAAATACATCCTAGAAATTAGATTAAGAAAATCTCATCTCAACTGTTGCAGTCACAGGGAGAACACAGATGTTCAGCATTTACAGAATAATGTTTTCTGTTTTAAAGCATTGGTTATTCCTTGCTAAGTATCCCAAATCAACACATTTCCATTGCTTCCAGCATATCCATACCTGTTATCAAATTAGGATCTGCAACCATTCATTTCAAGTGCTGGCTTGGCATCAGTGCTTAGTGGGCAGCCTAATAGAAAGGCTATTTGCTAACAGATGCAATTGGTTCTCTAATGTACATCATCCAGTTTTATTCAGCATTTACCTGCCTCAGTTATCTTTATGCAGCTAATTCACAGATGCAGCAAACCATGCATTATTTCATTTAACTGAAGGATCCATTTATCCCAGTCCCACTGCCAAATATGCACAGCATAGGAAATGCTGCCTTATTATTGTTAAGGATGGATTTGTTTGTTTCCTTTTTAAGCTGTTATGATTGTAATAATTTAGGTTTTTCTTTGAAGAATCTAACATTTTACAAAAATTAAAGATAAAATGATTTTAAAAGTAAAATAAAGAGTTCAGATTAACAGTTGTTTCTGAATAGCACTTTGAGTAGCTATTTGCACCTTGGTTCTGTGGTGGGTTAGCCTTGGTTGAACATCAGGTATCCAACAGGCTGCTTTGTCATTCCCCTTCCATTGACAGAACAGGGAGAAAACACAGTGAAAAGCTCATGGACTGCGATTAGGACAGGGAGATTATTGACCAGCTACCATCATAGAAAAAACAGACTTGAATTGCAGAAAAATAGTTTAATTTACTGTAAATCAAAATCAGAGTAGGATAATGAGAAATAAGAAGAAATTCAAGAGCACCCCTCCTCAATATCTCCCTTCTTCCCAGCCTCACCTTTATTCCCAGCCCTCCTACCTCTTTCCCTTGAATGACACAGTGGAACTAGGAATGGGGTTATGGTCAGTTGTAGTGCTTCAGCTTTGCCTCTCCTTCTCCTTCACACTATTTCCCAGCTCTAGCATGGAGTCATTCCCACAAATGAAGTCCCTCACAAACTGGTCCAACATGAGTCCTTCCATGGGCTGCAGTTCTTCATGAACTGCTCTAGTGTGGGTCCCTTCCAGGGGTACAGTCCTACAGGAACACTCTGCTCTACTGTGAGTGCCCCATGGGATCACAAGTCCAGCCAGACAACCTGGTCCTGTGTGGGATCCTTCCATGGGCCACAGGTCCTGCCACAAGCCTGCTCCAGCATGGGCTTCCCACAGGGTCACAGCCTCCTTCAGGCATCTCTCTGCTCTGGTGTGGGGTCCTGGAGGAGGTGCAGGTGGATCTCTGCTCCCTCACGGACCTCCATGGGCTGCAGGGACACAGCTGCCTCAGGGGCTGCACCAGGGGCTTCAGGGGAACCTCAGCTCTTGCACCTGGAGCATCTCCACATAGCCCCATACTCTCTTTGTAAAGGGTGGTCATAATCATAAAATTAAGAACATAAGAAACATCAGCTTCTCAGATCAAACAACCACCTTGTGGAATTTTCTCCTGGAAGTCTTCCAGATTTGTCTAACCAAGCCTTTGCAAACACGATAAAAACAGCAGTCCCACACAAAATAGGAAGTTGGATTAAAGGACTTCTAGAGATTCCACCAAACCATCTTGTTTTTTCTTCATCATCATGATATTTTCTCCAGTTTTTTGTTCTTCCCTTCACTCTTTCACTGTAGGTACAGGAAGACTTGAGACAAGGCAATTTTTCTTCATTAGCTTTTGAGTAGTGATTTTTTTTCCTCAGTGTTTTAGATGAGATAAAATAAGGCATTTATCCTTCAGAAAAAAAAAAACAAACAAAATAAATGCTTTTCAGGGCAAATCTAGTACTAGATGATCTGATCTTTGAACTTTAAAAATGGTGGTGGAAGGAATAGGATTCTCCAGTTCTCCCTTCACTTTTTTTTCATGGTTCTCAAAATGTGTTTCCCAAACAGTTGTTCTATACTGCTAGAACATTTCCCAGCAGGAGGGTTGTGCAAGTGACACTTTCCTTGATAACCTCAGGCTGTGTGATGGAGCTGCAGGAGCAGACATAGGAAGTTTTATGTGCATGTTCTGATCCATTTTTTCACTTCCATTGCATCAGTAAGTAATTAATTCTCGTGAAGACCAGCCCTTAGAAGTCATCCTGTCTCAAAAAGTTGTCACCTCACCAGGCAAAGCCACACAAGAACTTGTGATCACCAGCTTCCCTTTTGTTTTAATGAACTGCTGTTATTTGTGGCTTCAGGTATCATTTCTCATTGTGGTCTGGAGGAGGGAGGAAATAATTAGCTGGTGGCAAGCACGTGGAAAGGAAATTCATTGTCATCATTGACAAATGGAGGGAGACACTCTCAACCACAAATTGTTTTAAGTACCACACATTTTCTTCAGGTCTCAAAGGTCATCCTGGAGGACTGGGTGATGACCTGAGAGCTGGAGTGTCACTTAGACTGCCCAGCCAGGGCAGGGACTGTGCTAGCACTGCAAAAGCAGCTGTACAAACACACATGCCCTGAAGTGCATTTACAAAAAAAAAACAAACAAAATTGTGTGTTTGTGGGGTTTTTTTGTTGTTTGTTTTTGTTTGTTTGTTTGTTTTTGGGTTTTTTTGTTTGTTTGTTTGGTTTTTTTTTTTTTAACACATAAGAAAGTCTGGATTTGCCATGGGTGGGGAATAACAAGGACCATGTGGTGATTGAGCAGCACTGAATGTAGTGTATTTTGCCTCCTCAAGTTTCATGGTTGTGCCAACTGCTACTTAGAAGGCTCCAATTTTCCATGTCTAGGATGTCTTTTTTATGACTGACAGAAAAGAAATTTCAGTGAGTTATATTTGCAATGCTCACATCCCTCATAAATAATGCTGGCTTGTTATTGAGGGGCAAGAAAAACAAAAGCGGTGAAGTCAGTCATTCCATGGATGATCAGCATGATGAAAGGTGAATGCACAATCCTACTCACCCTCACACCCAAGGGCTTTGGCAAGTCATGAGATACGATAACATTCCAGAATTCCCATAGAAGACTTTTTGTAATACTTCTAGCCAACATCCACCTCACTTCTTTTCCTTTTCTGATCTCTGGTATCTTTTCTGGTCAGGGTATCTATGAAACTCCTGACAGCAGGTAGGCAGCTGGTGGGTCATGACTGCTGCTTATGACAGGGGAATGATTGTTCTCTTGAGACCCTGTGCTCCCACCATCTGTCTGTCATATTTGCTTGCTGTGTTTTGTTTTATCTTTGCATTGCAAACTCTTCAGGGTTGGGTTTTTTTCACATGTATTACTGAAGTGCAGAAAAAGGCGGGGTTTTGCTTTAAAAGTCCTGGACATATAGAGAAAATAAGTAATAATCAACTGTGGGTTTTTTAAATGGTAAGAAAACCACATCTGGGTTAGTTACATACTCAGAGACATACAAGTCTGTTCCTAAATCTGATAGAATTTTTGGCTTATAGGAACACGAAAAACTTTTTGTAATTTTCAAAAAGAAAAAAATCTTACAGCAGGAAACAAAACATTAAGGGCAGTGGGCACAGAAGCTGTACTAGAGCATTACTTATACCTGGTACTTAAGATTTTTTTTTTTCTTTCACAACAATATGAAAGTGCCAGACACATTTAGTAGGTGATATACATTTCCCCTGTTGCTCTTTAATAACTATTGCTATATATCTTTTTCTCTGGACAGAAAGAGTAATACTCCTGTCCATCACACAAGGTGTGATTGCATGCAGAGAAAATAAAATCATTGGTATTACAGATGTATCTTTGGTTCCTTCACTGTCAACACCACTCTCAACATACCCCTCAGCAACAACCACTAATATTAAATAATCAATTAAATGTAAGATCGAAATTAAGTATCTTTGATCTTGAAGTACTATGATGTGTATTTTGCGTGCCATAACTTGTCATTGGACTGAGGCATTCAAAGGAAAGTTTTTTAAAGTGGGACTGTTCCACAAAGTAGTCACTTGTCTTGTAGAAAATAAAGATGTTATAAAATCTGAAAGACTACAGTGCAAGCAACACCTTCNTGCTTGCCTGCCTTTCCAGCAAGGACACTGCTTATTCCCAGACGCTGCCATAGGCCTCCGGGACGCCTGCAGCGGGACGCGGTGAGCCAGGGCAAGGGCCACCCCAGCCTCATTGCACTAAGTTGTAATGAAGACCAAATTAGACATGAACATGCACAACAAGAGCACAAAAATTTTGGTACCATTGTGCTGCAGTGCAGGCATGAAAATATGAGCAGTAATTTGATGGTTTACAGCCAAGAATATCTCTAGAATCTTATCTCTATTTCCAAGTATCAAAAAAAAAAAAAAAAGTTTCCTACTTGGGAAAAAAATTATTTACAGCAGAAGCTAAACACAATATTTATGACGCCCCATTCAGTTAATTACTCTAGAACTGTTCTCTGAAAATAAATTCTTCAATATTTGTCATATGTCCCACTGCTGACACCTGTTGCTGTGGGATCCCAGCAACCTTTCCGGAGACAGATATGCCCATGGAAAGAATCAGGGAAGCGACATTTGTGTGGATGTTCATCGATATTCTTTATTTTTCTCCCAGCCTCACAGCATGGGGGCCTGGACCAGACTGAGGGCCCATGGGAAAAACCACTGCGTTCCCCAGGCAGGGGGACGGTAAAGGCCAATGAGGACAGGACTAGGGTACCTGTGACCAGAGAGCAGGGAAAAACCCGTATGTCCCAACCATTCCAGGGCCCCTTCTTCCCAGGGGAAGGGGGGGGGGGTGAGCCCCAACAGACACCAATAAGTAGTAAATTATCTCCCTTGATCACAGGACATCCTGCATATACCCAGGTCTTGGCGGAGGCATCACTGTAGGGAGCATGGGATAACTTCAGAGATCCAGTAAGGAACAAAAATACTCTTAGTTTAAAGAGATATAATAGTAGGGAAGATATTCTTAGACAAAAATATACCTTGTTATTACCTGTATGTATACACAAGCTGTGTAACAGAAAAATGAATTACATTTTGCTTGTTTGTTTGTTTTATTAATGGATGACTTGTGGGCAACATATGCAAAAATCCATCAGCTCAGTGAAATGATCTAAAGATTTACAACACCCATTAATGTCTGGGAAAGATACAGAGAGAGAAATATTAAATTTCCATTTTACTGACAATGCAGTAGAGAGATAGCCATGACTCACGGTGTTCTGGTTCCAGCATCAAAATACAACTTAAAATCTCAAGGTTCACATTTTTAATCTCTTCCTTCCCTTTGTTGTTTTGGGGTGTGGGCTTTTTATGTTTGTTTGTTCCTTTTTTTTTTGGTTGATTGATCTCCCTAGGAAGTCACCTGACTTGGACATCCTCCTCAGTGTCACAAGGTGGGGCTGGTACAGAGTAGAACTGTGATCAGTCAGAGTAAAGAGACACTTCTCTCCAGGTAATACCTCATGAGAGTGGTGTGTATCAGTGATGGAGACTGTCGCATTTCATGCTAAATCCTGGATGGCACAGTAGCACCACTGTAAAGAAAAATCTGACATTTATGGTGAGGTGATATTTCAGCTTGAAGGTTGCAGAACCTTTTTTTCAGTCCGATTTCTGAGTTTGCCCCTGTCCAGGATTTTTTACCATCTCTCTCTACCGGTAAATGCTGAGATCATTACAAGTACATTTCCTATGCTACTATAAATAACACCATTTATATATTCATCTGCAAACATGTTGCAATAAATTACATAAAGAGTACTTATGATTCACTACAAATTATTGGATCCTAGGGCCCTATGAAAAGTATCTGATTTTGAAAAATCCATGTGTTTATTTTTTCCTAATGTGAGAAAAATAACCAAGTTTGAATGATTTTTTGGGATACACTTCTGCCAGCCAAGGTTTGGGCTAACTTTTTGGAAATCAATAGGAGCTCTCCTGTCAATTGCATTATGTACTGGATCAGACCTGCAGAATATCATGCATCTATTTGCATTGATTACAGGCACTTTTTATTCCCACTCCTGTAAGTGGCGGCAGTATTATCATTGCTTTTTAGAAAGGGCAATGTAGCATGTCAGTTTGAAAGACTGCTGGCTCTGGTCATATTAAGTTAGGAATAAAAAGATGTAATCTCCACATTTCCCAGGTCCAGTCTTATACAGAAACACAACTAGGAAGCACATTCCTTTTGGGGCTCTCCCGACCTTCCCCTGGGAAGAATGGGCCCTGGGGTGGGAGCATGCCCTGGGACATACGGGGTTTTTTCCTGCTCCCTGGTCATATGTACCTAAGTTCTGTACCCTATTGGGCATGAGTGTTGCCCCCGCCCAGAGAACACTCTGGTTTTCCCATGGGTCTTCAGTCTGGCCCAGGCACCGCAGCCACGCGGCTGGGAGAATAAAGAGCTCTGAACATCCCCTGATTCTTTCCACGGGCAAATCTGTCTCCGGGAGGGTTGCTGGAACCCCACAGCAACACATTCCTTCTTCTGTAATGCCCTTATTCCCATCACACCAGTGTCGTGCTCCATATCATTAACTTCTTTGTGTCTCTAAGACTTTCCTTTGTGCAGGCTCTGGTTTCTCACACAAGAAATGACACAGAATGTCCTGAACCTAACTCTTTTTTAACTGCTCTGGGACAGATTTGTATTTTGATAACAATAATTGCATTTTAGAACTGTGGAGCATCAGTCTCTTCTCCCATGTAATGAGTGAGAGGATGAGAGGAAACAGCCACAAGTTGCACCAAGTGTTTAGATTGGATCTTAGGAAAAAATTGTTCACTGAAAGACTGGTGGCATTGGAACAGGCTTCACTTGGAAGTGGTGGAATCACCTTCCCTGGAAGTGTTCAACAAACATGTGGATGTAGCATTTGGGAACATGGCTTAGTCGTGGTTGGTTGGACTCAGTGGTCTTAGAGGTTCTATGATTCTGTGATACTTTAATCTTCGAGGTCTAAAAAGAATAGCTCACGAGGGGGTGTCAAAATACCATGAGACTTAGGAGCCAGGAGGTAACTGTTGCCTGGGGATCATGGGAAGGTGGGAATAACTGGAACAGGACAATGCAGATTAGTAAAGAGAAATCTGGGCTGGGACATGGAATCTACCCTTGTCACTGGCTAAGTGATGAGATGTCTTAACAAAAACCAAGCTTCATGGCACAGCCCATATAAGCAGTGCTCTCACGCAGTTACAGGAGCTTTCCAGGAAAGCAGAATAAATTTTGGTTATTCAAGGCCAAAAGACAAATCTTTCCTGGTTTTGTCTAAAATGCTTGCTTGTATTTTAATCCATGAGTGGCAATATTATAAAGCAACTTGCTACAGAGCTCAGGTTGCTCTTGACAACCAGGAGGAATTGGGAATTTTTGTGTGTCATTAGACCATAATGAAAAATAAAAACCAAACAAACAATAATAACAATAATAATAGCAGATACATACAAATGTTTTTAAAATGTCTCATAGTTAAATGATTAGAGTGTGATTTTACTGCTAAATGGTCATTAAAACCAAATTCACTAACACTGACTGTTGACATGCCTACAAACATTGGTATTCCCCCCAGGAATTTCACTGCAAAAGACTGAGAAGGGACTAAAGTTGTAAAATCTCACTGGATTAGCACAGGAGTCAAAAACAATCATAAGACTTAGAGAAGAAGGAAAGAAGAATTTATCCTCTTTTTAAAATTTATCAAAGGTCTTGTAACCAGCATCTCTTTGTGTGTTCCTAACCTCCCCTTTATTAACTTTTACTGACATATTTTGAAGTATGACAGTTATTCAGTGAAGCTATAAATAAGTCTCCTCCCCCAGTTCCCCCCAGTACAGTCTATTAGATTCAAAGCCTTCATTTCTGTTTTGCATAATTGACATCATTATCTGTCAGGTTGCTGGGCTCAGGTTTGCAGTCATTATGAGATCATTAGAAAAAGGGTTGTAATAAGTTCAGAAGGCCAATCGGCTCTGTTCTAATCACTGGAGAAGAGAGTGCTGATAGGGGCCTCAGGGAGAAGGTATTGAAGCAGCTAGAGGATTTTTAATGACCAAATCAAGTTAGGAAAATCACCACCTGTACCTCAGTGAACAGGATAATTTCAGTTTGGGTGAGGGTGAGTGTAAAACGGATTTGTAATCGCTTTTATTTTTTTCACTTCTAATTTTATTTTTTCCTTCCTCTTTTTATATTTTTTTAGGAGTGGGGTTGGTGACTGGAAATCTACAGAGCAGAGAGGCAGAAAATAAGGAAAAAAATCCAGAAAATAAAGTTATTGAAGGAGAATGAAAACAGTGTCCTGTAGCAGCTGAAGGCAGTTGCAGGTCAGAACAGAGACTCTGCCAATTCAAGGAAACATTAAGCATTTCAAAATCAAGGGGAAGCAGTTCTGTAACCTAATAATGAAAGCGCAGTCTTTTTTATCAGTAGTCAGGTGAGGAGAGAAAAGCCACACCCACAAATGACTCAGTGCATTGTAATTTAAGTGTCTGAGCTGATTGGACAGGTAACTTGTCTGGGAGTGTCTGCTTTCCTCCATTCTCCCCAGAGGGAATATAAATGAGTAGCTGAGTTAATAAAGCTAATTATTAGACAGTTAAATGATCACTCCAAGAGTTAAATGACTCTCAGTCGTGACTAACTCCAGCAGACACAGGCACACCGATTCTGCCTTGGACTGGGTTTTGTAGTTGAATGTGCAGTTACTCAGTCCTTCCCCAAGAAACTGCCAGTTCTGTCCATTGTCTTACCCACCCAGACATCTCCAAAAATCATAATACTGTCTTCCATATTGCAATTTTGTATTCTTCAGAGTTATCTAGATAATAATTTTCAGAAGACTAGAGCTCACTTTGCCTATGCTCGAGACAAGATGCCCTGGGAAACCCTAAACACAAGTTAAGATATAACATCTTTCATCAGCACTTGGTAGCTTGGGCTAAACACCCTGTTATTTGTATTCACAAGGCTTCCAGTTAATGTGGAGCACAGGCAGACAAAATTTCCATCTGCTTTGGATGCAAATAGAATGATCTCATGTCTGCTCAGAGGGCAAGAGCCCATGTAGGTGTATCCTGCATCTGGCTTATCTCTTAGATAATAAATTAATCAGAGCAAGAGCAATCTCCTTTTTGTATGTTTGTACAGCCCTCAGCACAGGAAATTACGGGTCCTGCTGAGGTCTGAAAAGACCACTCCATTATGAAAACTGAAATTTAGAATGAATGCACCGTCATTCATATCTTCATTAAATAAATAAATGAAGCCCATTAAAGCCAAGGTGAAAGATATTCAGCAGCTATACTTCTAATGGAAAGATAATTTAATTGAAAAATAATCTGTTCACAATATTCTCATATACACTATTTTATTAGATCCTATTACCAAGAACCCATTTACTCTGCAACATTTGGAAGATATTATTGGGAAGGGAGAATTTAGGCTAGATGAATGGATAGTATGTGGGATGAATGAGTCTTCCTGTATTAATATATCTCATGTTAACAGAGGTAGGTAATTAAAATAATCTTTTTAAAACCAGATATAAGTAAGGAGACTGACGAAGAAGAAGATTGTGTTGGGTCTTTTTTCTCTTTTCTTCTTTGTGTCAGGCTGTTCTATTCTTTCTCTGTCAAAGGAGGTTGCTTCCTTGAAATCTTTTTTTCCTCTTTTTTCCACACAGAAACCTTTGACTTTATTATGAAACACTACTATCCACATGAGGGGCTATTTAAAGCAAAGAACATATGGTAGTTCCCTTCCTCTATTTTTACTATCAGATTTGTGGTTTATATTGCTCAAAAATAGGGGTTTAGGCCACCAAAGAGCACTTTATGCTGTGTGAAATTGCTATATAAGATTACTCAGTAAATGAATCAATAATGGTCTACCAGTTCTCAGGGATACCAGATTTTACTTCTTGACAAAATAAAAATACGATACAGATCTCCTTTTTTCTTCCAAAGCTGGAGGAATCAGACCATCTGACTCTTGTTCATTGCATTTTTAGTCACTACTAGAGATGCTGAATTGTTGGGAAACTTCAGGTGTCACAGNAGTTGTCACAGTCATCAAAAAGTGCACAGATTTTTTGACTTTTGTAGTTTTGAGATGTGTTCTGTACACAATTTTTAAAGGTTTTACTATTAATTATTTATTTATTTGGAGGTCCAGTCCTAGAGAATGGTGATGAGTGGTGCTACATCCAGTTGGTGGCTGCTCACCAGTGGAGTTCCCAAAAGTTCAGTACTGGGTAGTCTTGTTTAATATTTTTATTGAGGAACTGTACAAGGGGATTGAGTGCACTCTCAGTTCATGGACAACGCTAAATTCAGCAGGAATGTTGGTCTGCTGAAGGGTAGGAGAGCTCTGCAGAGAGGTCTGGATAGGCTGGGTCAGTGGTCCAAGGCCAACTGTGTGAGGTTTAACAAGATCAAGTGTTGTGTCCTCTCCTTGGGTCACAACAACCCCAGGCAGTTCTCCAATGTGGGAGCAGCGGGAGCAGCTGGAAAGTGACCCAGTGGAAAATGACTGGATTCAGTTTTGGGCCCCTCACTA
>VYZQ01052744.1:17108-35487 GCA_013400655.1 Mystacornis crossleyi | reverse complement strand
TCTTTATTTTTTTCCCTTTCCTTACTTCTGTTAAATCTGTGGATTTCTCTTCTTAAAAAAAATAGTTCAATACAAATGTAAAATGGTAACGTATATTTGCTCTGGTGCATTAAGTGTAGAAATCAGATTTGTATGCTGAGACATAATGTAAAAACTGTATATTTATGCAAAACACAGGACTTCATGTTTTTTACTCCCCACAGTAAACTTTTTTTTCATTCCAAGAGTCTTCAAGTTATCCTTGAAAGAAGGAAAAATATTTCCCAGTTGATTATGTTTGCATTCCAATATAAACTACTTCGATTTCCCACTGCTAACAAGACATTACAAAACTGATGTTCCACACTTAAGAGAAAGTATGGAATATATCTGTGCTCATCTACAATTTGCAAGACTTCTGTTTAATAAACACCAAGTATAGTATATAGGATTTTGACTATTTTCACATCTACAACAAGTACTCAAGTCCTTCTTTTTTTCTTTATAAAGGCATCTCAATCCAATTAACAAAGAGAGTACACTTACAAAAATTCAAATATATAGTCCATTTGTTTCTGTACATGTATGTGCAAGATCTCCTGGCAAAAATACAAATAGGGAATCCAACAGTTTGACCATTTACATCTCCTTTGGCGAATATAACTTTGTATCACATGATATAAGTACCATCTTTGTAGTATTTCATGGATTCTAGTTGCTGAGTCATTGCGAGGACATCCTGAAATCCTGTACTGAGTCCGGACATGTGTTGAAAATAAGCTTCTTTCTCCACTTGGACAGTTAAGTTGTTTACGCCAGCATCTTTCAGAATTGCTGTGACCTGATCAGAATGGTACAGTTAACATCAGTACTGCACTTCACATGTATCTCACAGTAACCTGCAGTATTTTGGCTCTGAAAAGATGTAAACCTCACCCACCCCATTGTGAAGAATTCAATTTTCTGGAAAGCAGAGTAGCTTAAGAGGGTATGGCTTTGCAACTTCTGCACACTGGTTGATTCTCAATGTCTTGCATAAGGAAAAGAGAAACCCACAGCAGACAGGTAGTGGTAATTTAGTTACAAATGTGTGATTAGCATCTAGATATCCCTACTGTTTATTCCATTCTGCAGGCCTTTTTTTCCACCTCCCCTTTTTTTCTCAGAGCAGACATAGTGCCACTTTCACCAGTGAGTGTTTTGGTAGATGTTCGAGAAAACAACTCTTTGCACAGCTAATTTCAAGTTAGCAGGCAAGGGACAGAACACCGTTAAGAGACCAGCTCCGAGACAATAACGGAGAGCTACAAAAAAATCATACATGTCAGCTTCAAACTTCAGTCTATGACTGAAGGGAGATGTTGAGTAGAAAATTAAGAAATTAAGAGTCTAGAAACCTTGGACTTTACCTGCTGTACAATTCTCTGTTCCATCACATCCGATACTACTTGCACATGTATTGTGCCTGCCACAACAGTTGCAGAGTGACACCAAAAATGAGGATCTCTGTAGGATATGACTCCCTCTATTTTTTGAATCTGTGAAGAAATTTCATTAGCAACAATTAAGTAATTTTAAACTTGCATATGTACATGGCTATTGGTGGATAATATTTTACAAGGAAACAAAACTGTGTAGCACAGCAGTTTTCCAACTTAGCTGTATTCAGAAGTATCTTGTATTGAAAGGTCATCTTGCTGCAACTGTAAAATTCTAGAAGGTAAAAATCAAACTAAATGAAAACCCCAGAAGACCAATGCTAAATAGGGTGAGGAAAAAAATCCCCTAATTCAGTGAACAGATCACAGGAACATACATGGATAGACTAATCAGAATGCTACTTTGGCATCTACCAGGGCACTTATTACCTCATTGTTTAGCAGCTATATTATATATTATGTTTAGCTGAACTTAATTCAGAGACATAACTTCTCCATAATTCATATTTTTTTCAAACTTATCTTTGTTCTGGGTTGGCTGTGATTGTTTTTCAGAGCAGCTGGTAAAGTGCTGTGATTTCTGCCTAAAACCTTTTTGATAACACACCAATGTGTGTTATCACACCAGCTATTGCTGGACTGTTCTGGCTTCCTCTTTTCTATCAGGCAGTTTCAAGGCTTTCTATTTTTCCCACTTTGCCCATGCCCTGGTGGTTAGGCTGGGGATGGGCAAGAAGTAGGGAGGTGACACAGCCAAGGCAGCTGACCCAAACTGTCCAGAGGAATACTGCGTGCCATATAACACCTTGCTCAGCGGTAAAAGCTGGGGTAGAGGATGAAGTGGGGATTTTGACTTCCAAGGTGGCTGTTGCTTGGAGACTGCCTGGGTATCGGTCCGCTTGTGGAAGGTGGTACACCGCTTTTTTTCTTTTTTCCACCACTCTTCCTTCACCTGTTAAATTGTTCCCAGAGTTTTCTTGCTTCTGCTCCCCTGTCCCACTGGCAGTTGTGGTGGTGGTAAAGGAGGGGAGTGAGCAAGTGGCTGTATGGATACCTGGCTGCTGGCTGGGGTCAACCTACAGCAAGCACATTGTTTTATTGTGATGTAATTTTTAAAAAGCTTTTCCTATTATGTTTTTATGAACTGGTCTTTGATTGCTCTCAAAAAGTACTTTCTTTTTCTGCAGTCTCTCCGAATTACTGTCTTCCCTCATCAAAAAGTGAAACCACACTCTGCACCTTACTATCCTTTTCACTACATAAATCTCTCCCGACAATTCCCATTTGTTCTTTTCTTTCTCATGCAGACAAGAATGCATTTCCCCCTCTAGTAACTGACAGGACACCATAAGGATAGTCTTCCTTGAAGCCTCTAGTTGATGCCTTCCTCAAAGAACTTTTAACTCATTCTTTTACAGAGAGGAGTTCTCCACACTGAGGTCCACACTATGATTCTGGGCAGGAACTTAAAATGAGGCAGTACCAAAGACTAGGTACAGCCTCATGGCAGATGCCATACTGCACCAGACAGGAAGAGAACAGACTAGAAACAGGAAGTAATTAGAAAAAACAGCTCAGCTTTTGCCATCCTACCTACTGTGAACCAGTATAACCTTCATGGTATCGACAGGTCAGAAAACTTGAAATTACAAGCTCATGATATAATCCTGTAGCCTGAATGTTCATAACAAGTTTAAAAAGGCTGCAGGTTTGGGGAACTGCCATATTACTTTCTTAGTACTACAGCGTGGTACATTTCCCACAGTGTGACCATACTTGCCTGAAATCATGGGCTACCCACAAAAGCAAAAACCAGCGGTAATCTTTTTAGCTGCAAACCAACTTTTATTGTTAGAACTAGTCACTTCTCTGCAAAATAGATTTTAAACAATTTGAGACATGAAGTTGTCTAAGGCAACAGAAGCTGACTGAACTGCTTGAGTTTAATAATCATTAAAAACAGTTGCAGCTTTGTATATTTGTATATGAAAACATTTGTAATTGTACCTTTTCTAAAGCAGCATGCAGATCTTTCTCCTGTTCTGGAGGTATCCTCAACAAAAGCACTTCACAGGCATCTTTCAATAGTGGGATAACACTAAGAAAAATCAATGTAGCAATAAAGAGAGAGCAGAGTGGATCAGCTATGAGCCATCCAAATTGCTGAATAAATATCGTGGATACGATAACACCAACACTGCCAAGAGTGTCTGCTAACACATGCAGAAACACACCTAAAACCAAAACAAACGGTAATTAACAGTTCTGTCTAAAATGTACGTATATGTTCAATAGCAGAAATGTAGTAGGCCTTACTAAATATCCTCAGAGATGACTCTTGGCCTAACCTGGGATAAAATACACTAAATATTTTGCTTTTGTAATGTTTAATTACACATTAATGTAAAAACAATTTTTGCTCTATAGGGCAATGATCTAGGTAAGCATACACAGACTAAAGTATATGAGAATAATCTTTAAATTGTTAGTAGGATTTGTACAATATACCATAATCATTTAACTCTGTACATAGGGACTCACTGATCCTTAACAGAGAGTTAAAAGATCAGTGTATATGCACTGATTTGCTAATGTGGACACACATTAATGTACTGGTTAGTTTTTGTATGCCAATTCTACTCAAATTTTACAAGAGAACTGTCTTTGTGCTACTGCTATGAATGTTATACTTTCTACTGCTTTAATTGTGGGTTCATTCTCAATGTACGCTGAATGGGCATAGAAAAATACTCTCCAACCACCTGGTAAGATCAGTGCTAGTTAAATGTCAGGATTTTAAAGAATATTGAAACATGAGTATAGGCAGACTTTACAAAAATGACAGACATAATGAATATGAATATCCAGGATAACCAACTGAGTTAAGACATAAAATAATCTAAGAAACATGAGACTATTCACCATATTCTGACAAGCTTACACAGAAAACATCATTCCTTTATAGGTTTTCTTTCATAAGCCAGACAGTTGATAAATAGCTACTTTCTAACTACTAGAGAAAAAATTCTATGCTGAAGTTTTATATACAGTGCCCTTCTCAGTTAGCTTATGATTTCAGATTTGAAAGTTCTTCTTTACCACCTCATCTTCTGAATCACAAATAAACCATATTCTATTGCTGGTCTGTGTTCTCCTGCTTATCTCCTTCCCAGTGTTTATACAACCAGCTGTCACATGATACCTAAAAGCATGGTAGTATCTTTAGATTAATAGAGACCTTGTACTTTCATTTTCAGTCTGAACTTAGAAACAAGGACTTTAAGCTTCTTGAGTATTATTTACAGTGACCTTTATTAATGTGAAGACTGTAGATTACTGCTTTTTATTGTTCCTTATGTATTAAACACATATGCACAGAAACATTTCAAGTTTCTTCAAGGTAAATCCATAAATGGTTTGAGCAATTCCTGTATAGCACATTTAATGACTGTCAGATTAGTCCTCGAGAGCACATTTTAGATTGATGCATAATACTGCATAGGTCTGTTTCTGAAAATCTTCAGTCTCCTAGAAATTGTGTACATCACTTATGATTCAACAATCTGTACTTGCCTCTCATGTTGGTGTTCATGCCTCCTCCAGAAGATCCATGGGAATGTCCATGGCTGTGCCCATGGTCACTGTGGGAATGGCCGTGCCCGTGCCCGTGGCTGTGGCTGTGGCCATGGTGAGAATGGCTGTGATCATGTGCGGGACAGCCTCCCCGAGAAGCCCCGTGGGAGTGCGCATGGCTGAAGGCACAGATACCAACAAGGTTTACAATCAGCCCTCCAACAGAAACTGGCTGTGAGAGGGAGAAAAGTCTTTAACTTCACTGCATCCTCACTGGTATTCAAACTTATTTTCTAGAACAAACTTATTTTTCTAGAACCAGAAACACCATGAACTTAATTAAGGAAAACTGTGGAAGCCCACAACTTCTCTGTGCAACCTGCTCCAGTGCCTTACCACCTTCAAAGAATTCCTTACTAATATCTAGTATCTTAATTCGTTCCTAATATCTAATCAATACCTACCCTGCTTCAGTTTGAAGCCATTCCCCCTTGTCTTGTCACTAAATGCCCTGGTAAAAAGTCCCTCTCCAGCTCTCTTGAAGGCTCCCTTCAGATACTGCAAGGACTAATACCCTGGAGATAAACATAAATTAACCATTAACCGCAAAACTACACTGAAACAGAAGGACGAAACTTACAGTTAGCATATTTGTATCTATGTCTGGAGGATCCACCAGTCTAGCCACTGATTCCATGAAGACAAAGAAAGCAATCACCATCAGAAAGAGGCCATTAATAAATCCAGAGAGAATTTCTACACGTCCATACCTGAAAGTAAACATACACACTTTTGAGAGTGAAGACTGGGTTCTCTGAACAAATGTCAAAGTTATAATAAATAAAGTTAAAATTCTTTAAACACAGCATTAAGATTGCTATGATTTTGTTCCTCAGTGTTACAGAATTGTGCCTCAATTTCTGAGTTATTTTTTTCTGATCAAGAGGTTTCCAGTTTTCAACTGTCCAAACTCCATTAGGATAAAGCAATATAGCAGAATTCTCTCATATGTACTGCCCATTCACGGCTTCAGATTGCTAAACTGCTATGCAAACATATAAAGTTTAATTATATCAGCTGAGATCTTCATGTGAAAAATGATTTTTAACATAGATTTTTGTTTGACATAAATGCACAGTGAGGTAATTTCTAAATAATATTCACACTGATAAAAGTTTTACTTGTAGAGATAAATGAAAATTACATTTCAGACACATTTTTTGCACGGGTAAGAAGAGAATAGCATGAGCACAAATGGAACAGAAGAAACAGTGAAAAACCCACAGAAGCCTGCACTAGTAAAATATTCCATACATACCAGGACATTTTGAAAATGAGCAAGAAGAGTTAAATTTCAAATAGTCCTTTAAGAACTCAAGATACATACCCATATGAAAATATGCGAGTTGCTTTCCACCTTGTCATCAGAGCTGCAAAAAGCCCCATCACTAATGCAGAACAATCAAAAAGCATGTGAAAGCCGTCAGAAATAAGACCAAGGCTATTGGTCCATACTCCATAAAAAAGCTCCACAAAAGTGAAAGCCTAAAACAAAATAGAGTTTTAATTTTCCCTCAAATATTAACTTGTGTATTAATGTTTTTGTAGATAGAAGGATATTCTTTTCACAGGACTCTCAATATTTTTCAAAGGTATTGTTCAAGGTATTTCTAGACCAGTTTTTCTCTCCTCCAATAAAATCCATGATGCATTCCCAGTCTATGAAGAGACATTTTTGAGCCTATTCTCCTTAAAGTCTCACACATAAAAAACCAACTCTTTACAGGAGTAAATTTAAGTTTTCGTTTTGAATTTTAAATTGACATTCTGCAAAAAAAAATTCTAAGCATTTTATCATTAAAAATATAAGAGCTCTGATCTGACATATCAGTAGTGTAAAAGTAATGCTGTCTATATATCTGTTATGCCAACATTCTCTTCACCAATAAGTTGACTGTTTAAATCTTAGGAACTGGTTCTGAGAAGGATACACAAGGAAACATTTTTAATACATGCATTTACCATGTACATTTTACTATTATTAATCCATCTGCCTAAAATTTTTTTTCCAATCTTTCATATTCCATAATGGAATTCCTTACAGTTAACATGGATACTTCAAGCTTCTCCCTGTATTTTCCTGGAAATATTTGCAAATGAGGTTCTACGAAATTTGATAGTGCATCACCTTTTCCTTTCAAGAAAGAGAGAAGCTAGAAATAAAACTAGCCTACTCCAAAACGACCCTAATCAATCCCACATCTTCTATTTTGTCTTCCCCATCCTTCAAGACCTTATCAGTTTCACCTTATCTGCTGGTAACATTGAGGTATCTCAACCTTAAACATACTATCATACACATATTCAGTTACTGGGGCAACCCTTACACATAGAACCAGTGCTGCACGGTGACAACAAAACAGTGACCACTAATTAAATTACTCTATCAAAGATCACTTTCAAACCAACGGATTATGGGAATTTTTAAAGAATAACTCTTCTTATTGTATTATATATGCACTATTGTGATTGGATTTGTAGAAAAAAACCCATGCACTTACCAGATTCAGGCACAAGAAATAGAAGATCTGCCTAGAATCATACTCCTCAAGGATTTGTTTCAGTGACTCCTTAATAAACCGGGGCAATGACTGAGAGCTTTGCTGTAATGCATCACCCATGAAGTTATAGAGAGGAGTGCCTTCAGGGGAATAGCCAATAAGGGTACCCTTCTGCCCTTTCCTGGAGGGGGAGGACAGGATATTGGCAGCTGCAAGGAAAGTATTGAAGTTTTTGTTGCTGTTTCTAAGCTTCACAGCTATTTAATTAGCAATCAAAGTTTACATGAAATTTGCTGGCAGCAAAGTGATTGTCAACTTCATCTTGAGGTTTATCATTAGATTTCATTGCTATGTAAGATTAGATCATCACTTCCACAACAGATCTATCATATTCCATTTTTTTTCTTCCACAGACAGTAAAAGAGTGAAAGGCTACAGGCTGCCTTATTCAAAAGAATCCATAAAAGCTCATCTGAAAGAATTCTGCACACCTCAATTTTCTGACTGTTTTCCCAGTCACACAGACCACAGATTTACTACAGTTTAGACAAGAATACGTACATAAAAAGAAGAAGACAGCACTCACTACCACCCCTCCAGAAAGAACATGCTCTGTGCTTTCATGGTGTGGTGGCTTGCTCATAGATCGAAGCTGGTCTGTTATTGGATGTGTCCAGAAGTTGCCAAAAAGCAGTGCACTAATGAAAATAAGAAAGGATCCATATCGAGCACACGTGGAAGCTTCCATCTTCACAGAGCATATGGACTCCACGTAGAAATCCAGGATCACAACAAAAAAGATGACTGTTATGAAAGGCATGATGAGAGAAGACCAAGACTCTACTTTACTCTGCAAACAAAAAATAAATTTCAAAAAGGACTGCTCACCAGAAGAGTGATTTATTTATAGCATAAAATCTCGTTCACTTGAATCACAAGTGTTTGCACTAATTCATAAAACATAAATACTTTTAGACTTTCAATTTATCATATAAACACATCATTCCAGATATAGAAAGAGACATATAACTAAAGTGCACTAAAGTACTTTATTTTAAATACTTTCATGTTCTTAAAAGGAATGCCATATGCAATGCCATGGTTGCAAAGGCCTACTCTCCCTATGCATGCTGGTATAAAGAGCATTTTTTAAAATGACAATAAATAATCTACTTCTTAGGGATAAAACAGCACTGTATTTATATAGTCATTAATGCTTGTGCAATGTTAGTAGAAGAACTCAAGATATAGTACCTGAGCTAGAAGGATGAAGTACAGTTATCACACAAAAGAGGAAATTACAGTACCACACATACAGTATCACACAAAAACCAAATACAGAAGAAAAGTATAATGGAAAAATTTCAAACAAAGCTTACTCAAAAATAAAGACAGCAATTTCGGTAATTTTAAAGACATTTTAAAGGAAAGATTTAAATTGCACTTCAAAAGCATTAAAAAAATTATTTATCTTTGCAGTTATTATCTTACCTCTGTTGTCAGAGAGAGAACAATAACCCACGGGCACAATAGAAGGACAGAAACAAGATGAGACAAAGCTTGAAGACGCTTGGCTCCACCTACATCTATGGACAGTTTTCGGGATGCCATGTGAAAACCAACCTTGCAGCACAATGCCAGTACCAGAAGCAATACTCCACCCTGGAGACATAACGGGATTCCATTACCATTTCTTAAGTACCAAAAACCTCACTCCAAACACAGTGACACTTATATGGAAAGAAGATTAATGTGCTTTCCTTAACTTGGCAACAAAAGCCAAAACTAGGATATTTCCTGTTATTTTTACTCTAGTTAAAAACAGTAACATAACATCCATGGTTATGCCTTAGCACTATTCACAACAGCCTAATATGAGCTGAATTTTAAAACTCTCAGTAGTATTAGTTGGCATACAACAGCAGCAAAATGGTAGCAAACAGCACCCGAGGAAGAAGGAAAGTCACCCAAAGCTTCTTTTCCCATCTTCCATTATTAAAAATGTGTTGAAAGCATACATAAACCCCCAAAGGTTTACATCATCTTGTCCTCTATACTCTTCATAACCTTTTCATCCACTTACCTTTGAACAAACCATATCACATTTCTTTACAATATACTCTTTCAAAATTGTTCTGTAAATGAATTACAAGATACACAGCATCTCATCTCCCTTAGATCACACTTGCTTTTGTGGACCGTTAAGCAGTCTTTCTAACATTTGGTTTATTTTAATATTAATACTTTCTCAGCTGCTTCATATCTTTCTCCTGTTTTAGTCCTCAATGAAGCCACTTTAGCAAGACTAAGCTAACACAGCTCAAACAGCCAGGTCAACCCCGTACAGTAAGGTTATGATATACAGCTATTCATACTACCAATTACAATTGGACTATCTTACTGAGAAGTATCAGAATCTGTATCCTCAAATACAAGTCTAACGTAAAGGAACGACTGGGGAAAGCTAAAGATGTAGCAACAAAACACAGGCTCCAAAAATGAGTAAGAAATGGCTAGTATGCAAAGCATTATAAACATCCAAAACACTGATGACAGAATATTTCATGGTAATTTTAATGAGACTTTTTAGGTTATGCATTACAGCGAAGTCCTTATCAGCTACAGAGGTTGAATATTGTATGGTTTGGCTTGCTGTATTGAAGCTCTTCATACTCCAATCAGTATGTAAAAACCACAGTGCTAGTTCAGTTCCAGTATGGGGTGAGGATGTTCAACCTTTTGGTTTTTATTCTGGCATGGATTAGCTCTGCGCTGGTGAAATTCTTACCTACAAACCTTTGATAAATATTCTAAAATACATATTCTAATATACTAAAATGTACCTTGTGATCTGCAACACCCAGGAAAGCAATGATTGTATACAGAACGTGGGTGAGGGCACTGTCATGATGCCCCTCAGCTAAATAAAAATTTAAGGAAGAGTTTAATTTGATTTTCTTTTTTTTTTTTTCTAAACCAAGAACAACAAGAATAGGCAAAGGTAGCAGAACACAGAAAGCAGAGGTAAGCAAACCAAGCTTTGTGGTGTGTTGGCATGTGCAAGACAACCGGGGATCAGGCCCACCCCTAAGCATGGCTTTGTGAGAGGCAGGTCCTGACTGACCAACCTGATCTTCCAAGACAAGGTGACCCACCTAGTGAATGAAGGAAAAGCTGTGGATATCTGGGCTCCAGTAAAACCTTGGACACCTGAAGGAAAAGCTGTGGATATCTGGGCTCCAGTAAAACCTTGGACACCATTTCCCACATAAGTCTTCCCAGAGANTTCCCACATAGTCTTCCCAGAGAAACCAGCTGCTCCTGGCTTGGACAGGTGCACGTTCACTGGGTAAAAAACTGGCTGGGCCCAGAGCAGTGGTGAATGGAGGTACCTCCAGCTGGTGTTCAGTCACCAGTGCTGTTCCCCAGGGCTCAGCACTGGGGCCAGTGCTGTTTAATACCTTTATCAGTCATCTGAACAAGGGGACCGAGTGCACCCTCAGGCAGTTTGCATGTGACACCAAGCTGGGTGGGAATGTTGATCTTTTCTTTACAGAAAGGATTATCAAGCATTGAAACAGGGTGCCCAGGGGAAGTGGCTGAGTGAACATCCTCGTGGTGCTAAAAAGACATACAGATACATACACTTTGTGACACGATTTAGTGGTGGGCTTGGCAGTGCTGGGTAAACAGTCTAATTATAATTTAATTCAGTACACTCGATTTCACATTTTTTCTGCTCCAGTAGTAAGAGTCACTTGCTCTTACACGTAGCAAGAAAGGATACGATGTTCTGCTATTTTAGCCATGAGGTCATCATTATCAAAAAGTAGTAAGCAGATGACAGCTATGATGAAAAATGCAGCACCTCTTGTCTGTAAAAAAACCCAAACAAATAATAAACAATCAAACAACAAAAACCCCTAAGTATTTCTATACTCTGCTACAACAGATTACTATAAAAAAAAACAGGAAATCAGTCCCCTCCTTCCCTGTCTCCTGATCAATGTAAGCATACTTCAGAAAGAAAATCATGAATGAAACTCCTATTATTTTTAAGAAAGTGACCATGACAATATAATTTCACATTTTTTCTGATTTTCAGACTTACCAGGTAACTCAGGACACATTACCACTGTAGCAAGTTAGAAGTCAGTATCTTACAAACTCTTAAGTGTCATTACTTTCTTCTTCATGGTGTGTTTCTGCCTGCCAGAATGCACTGCTACTTCAGCCTGATGATTCAGTGTTTTCTAGCATAAATGAGCTACAAACAAGATCTGAACAAACTACTGAATTTTGTCTTATGGGACCTAAAGGCTAGAGAACTATGTAAAAACTATGAGAAAGAACACCTCTGAAGTGTTCATGTGGGGAAACGACAGAGGTAGCTATGAAATCCCAGCTCCCAGAGCTTTCACCACCCTGACTTAAAGTACTGCAATTTTTGGTATTCATCACCTTAGCTAGATACTGAGCTCTATGTCTGAAAAATACTGTAACAATTTATCTTCTGAAGCCAAATAGAGCTATCACATTCTAGTTTCAGAAAGTCATCTGATTAGTTCATTCCATAAAGCTGAAACATTCAGAGGACAGGGTTATTGCTCCCTTGTTTCTGCTGCCTTAAGGTATGCAGCTTAATTGCCAAATGTGGCCCACTAAGATACAGATTGACAAAGAATCTCTCTGATGCTCTACATCTATCCTTTTGGTAGTTTTGGAGAAGATAATTTGTCTTCTTCAGCATGTTCTTCATGCTGCATGCCCTAAGCTTCTCAGTTTGCAGGGGGTGAGCATAGAGTTGTCAGTGCAGGTGCTGTGACTTTACTCTAAGGCTGCCTGAAAGTGCTTAGGGGACTCCAATGCAGTTATGAGACACAGATTTCAGAACTCCCAGCCTGAGATGGTACGCAAGTGAGATTTTCCTTCTAGCCTCAGGTATAACAGGAGGTATTTTCCTCTATCTGTTACTGGTTTTGAGTCAAAGTGCTCAAAACTGCTAGGTACTGGAATAAGTTCATTCCATTTAGGGTTGATTAGGCATATTTAGAGAATACCTTGCAAATTATGTACAACTGGACTTGAGACAGAGCACGTCTCAAGTATAGGCCTTCCATTAAATGAATGGGCCTAAGTATCCAGCACACACACAGGATCATATAGACATAAAAGTAATTAGAGAACTTTCTGGCAGAAAGAAACAATGTATGCGAAAAGCTGAACACACTGAAGATTCTAGGCCAGGAACTGGAAACTGTATTTCTGGACTTCAGAGTCTAAGAGTCAGGACCATTACATATACAGACGTTCTTTTGCCAGTTTGAACCCAAAATCCCATTATAAAGAATGCTGAAGTGCAAAAATAATTCTCAAGGTTCCTTTCTGCCTATAAACAGAAAAACTTCTCAGGCATCTGCCATGGATATTCAACACCTTCACTTACTGTTTCTCTTTTAAGGCCATATTTATTATTTCAAGTAGTACATCTTACAATTTCATCAATAATTAAACTAAAAAAGCACATTTTCTATGAACATGGATCCAAAACACAGTTTCCTCCAGGTAAATAAGTACTTGAATTTATAGGATTCAGTATGTTTTACATTTGGTAAAATAGATTTTTAAATACCTTTGCTGGTCCTCCACCTGAGCTTGTGAACAAGACACTAAGGAGTGACAGCACAACCACATCACTGTGCTCAAACAGTAACAACGTCCTATAAAAAAGTGAAATAAAGACTCCATTTACAATGAATTTATCTCACAACCTTGATATACACTATTTCAGCTAAAATTAATGACACAACAAAGATTTATCCAGTGATTACAATAGCAGGTTTAAGCAATTCAGAAGAAAAAACACAGATCGATTTGCCCTCACCAGCAATAGATCTAGCTGCAGACAACTATACATATTACAAAACAGGAACTTCCTAAATCAAGGAACAGATTGAAGTTATTCATTTACAGATAACTTTAAATTGCATTTTCTTCCAGCAACACAACAAGGTACTAACTTACTCAAGATGGAGCTGTTATTCCCACTACAATACCTTCTCTAAACCAGTTTCGGCTCCCAGAGAAAAAAAAGACATCCTGTTCTGGTGCATGGCATCCTGTTTATTCAGGTGCTGATGACCTAGTAGCTTGTGCCACCTCAAAACCTCTTAACTGCTCAAAATAAAAAATTCTAGCTTACACACTACCTCCTTCAGACAGCAAAGGCTGACTAACAAGCTGTAATGACAGCTTTCCTGAGCAGAACATGAAAGTAATTACTGCTGTCAAGTTTAACAACTGCTTTTGCAATCCTCTGCACAGTAATAGAACATGCTAGGGCCCATGTAGCTGGTTCTGTTAGGGAAGGCTGCCAGCACCCAGAAAGATGCGAGAGTAACAACTACGTTTATATAATCACAGTATTATTACTCTCAGGTATGCCTTCTCCTGTGAAGATGATAAAACTTCACTTTCATAAAATGTGTAATTTAAGGCTTTAGCTTCCTCTCTCTAGTGAAACACGCTTTCCAGTATATTAACCTTCATTTCTGGAAGGCTAGCTACTCTTTTATAATTACTCAGAGAGTAGTGCTAACACACAGCACAAATGGTTTTACCTGTACATGCACTAATGTTACCCAGTTTCAACACTGAGCACACAGCCAAGCAGATAAAGAAGAACCCTGCCACAAGTGCAGAAATTGATTCTAGTCACGTGTCAAAGGAATACCAGCTGCTAGCACAAGCTGTCAAGCCATGGACATCAAACAGGCAAACAAACAATTGGCATTACCTTAATGCAGTGCAGGGAAGCAACGAAAAATGCACTCAGTGACCTTGATGTATCACTCACATCAAGTGTTTAAGCACTATCAAGAATTTTACTGGCATCTCACAGAAGAACTAGTGAAGAAAATTATCAGTTCTACAGAAATTATATGTACTTTTCCCCAAGCACTAAAGATTTCACAGGAAAATGCATAAGGATTCAATAAATTTTTGAAATATACATAATGTGGCTAGCAACAGGATCCGACAGACAGAAAACAAAAGACAAAGGAGCAAGACAGGGAAGGATCACAAAAGAAAAACAGTGTTTACAGTACATATGTATTTACCTCAGTGGTCCACAAAGAGTTAGGCCAAAAAACCACAAGAGTGAAATGATACATCCAACAACAGCATGCTTAAAAATTTTGATCCACTACAAAAGAAAAGTATTTCATTACAATTTTTTCCAGAGTTTCAAAATAAACAATCTATTACTAGCATTGTTTTACAATAGCTGTAGAAATTGAGGGGGAAACGTGCTTTGCAAGTTCTGTACTTATAATTTGAAGTATGATTGTCTTCTTAACTACTTTGCCAGGCAACTAAGATTTATCTGGACATACCGTGAACCAGAATTTTTTTCCTACCACTCTAGTGGATTCTGTAACATTGTCTGCATTCTCTTCAACAAAAAGCCTGCAAAATGGTTGAAAAAATATCAACTCCATTTACCTATTTTTTAATCTATTGTATATATTGGATAAACATAAAAAGAACTAGATAAAATGTATAAAATTGAGACTAAGACCTTATGCTTACAAATATTTATGTGTGTGTTAAATTCTTTCTTCAGGAAACAGGCTGTAATTTGGATATTCAATACATTATTGACTTTAAATGCAAGTTTTAGAAGAAAAGAAATTAAGTTTGGAAATACATTAAACGAGGCTAAGTACCTACAACAAATATAACATCTTCAAAATCCAGAATTCAAAATTTTTTAGCAACAGTAAAACCATATATGGACAGATTCTTCTGAACTCAAAGATGCCATTTATTCCTGTTCACGTTTTAAAAATTCTGCTATACATGTCTAGTAATGAAAGCACCTGACACAAGGAACACTTTGAGGGTGTCCTTCAGATTCTGTCTACTTAGCACAAGCATTGGATCAGTTTTTGTACGCACAGTTACATAAATCCAAGATGAATATGAAGCAGGTGAAGAAAATTTATTTCTTACAAATCAGCAGGTTCCAACCCGGCCCTATTCTGAACTCCTTGGGATATTGGGAACTCAGAAAGGTCTGATGAGTAGTTAGATCAGGCCCTCATCACAGGCAGAAAGGACTCTTCTGTTTTGAGGGACAAGACTGGAGCATTTCCAATTCTGGCAGTCCAGAAATTGCCTGTCTAACTGTCACAATCAGCTAAGTAGACTAATCTTTTTGACTCTTTTTGACTAAGCTTAAAATTCTTCTTAAAAATCCGCTCCTCAAAGTAGATGCTTGCATGGCAATAAGGACCAGTCTTTTCACTATACTCTCAGAAGAAGCTGACAAAGGCTAAGAACGCTGAGTGTTTTAGCCCACAAGACACTGAATTAGTTGCACACCTCTAGAAACTGCAACCACATCTTCTAAGTGGAGTAATCTTTGTTCCCCTTTCACTTTTGGTAAGAGCCATATTGCCAAGAATATTATAAATATTTATAAAGATGCAAGTTGCTTTTATATATGTGAACTCACCTGACGCTTGGTTAGCACTTTTCCAGAAGAAAATGGTTTTTGAAACAAAACCATAAAAAAAGCAGACCTGTCAAAAGGAGAAAGTTTTGTGTATTAGTGCATTAGCAGTCAGCTTTTTATTCAAACCAGATCTAAACAACTAGGTCTCTCATCTGGCTCAGTTTACAAAATGGCTTCCTCTACAATTTCTTCCATTAACAGGCCACACGGACCACATTCACTGGTTTTATTTTCCCTGCTGCATTACCAGTGCCAGATATCAGTACTACAGTGAAAACAACTGAACTGCAGTTCAGGTCAACTTCAAAGGCCAGTTCTTGAGACAGTGGCTAATAAGAAGTCTACTTGTGATTTACAAAAAGCAAAATAACTGATCTCAGAAGTTTTGAAGAGAAATAATACTCTAATTTTTATTAGCAAGATAGACATACCAAAAGGCTAACTCATACATAGAAGACTGAATTACAGAGTCCTGTAGGAATAGAAGACACAGCACACAACTTTTTCAAGTGGGATCAAAAGTGATGGGCAAAAAAAACTATGGTGTTTGGGAACATGCAACAGAGAAGTCCAGAAATGTACACAAGTATGAAATAAAAGGAAAAAATGAAATTCCAAATGTTCCAACTCTGTCACGTTTATTACATAAATGCTCTTCCACATCTCATCAGGTAAATGTGAAGCAGGATTTTGTCTGCAAAGGTTATTTCTGTGTATTTGCTATAATTTTTCATACCCCAGCCCTCAATCTGGGAAAAACATCAGCTGGATCTCACAAGAACTACAGCAATACAAACTATAAAAAAGAACCTTACCTTCTACACCCTTGTTAACAAAATCTGGACATGCCTGAGTGTCCTGGTTCCAGATTGGACTGAGATAATTTTTTCTCAGTAGCTGCTACTCCAGTGCTATTGCTAGCACAGTGGTGTGTTTTGGATTCAGTGTGAGAACAATGTTGATAACACAGTTTTGGTTGTTTCTTAGTACTGCTGATCTGAAATCAAGAACTTTTCAGTTTCGTATGCTCCAGCAGCAAGCAGGTGCACAACAAGCTGGGAGGCAGGATGGCCAGGAAACCTGGCCTGAACTGGCCAAAGGGATGTTCCATACCATAATGCCACATACTCAGTATATAAACTCAGGGAGCCACCCAGAAAGTGGGGCTGATTGTGGTTTGGGGATGGGCTGGGTATCAATCATTGTGTGGTTAGTGGTTGCATTGTACACCACTTATTTTTATCGGGTTTTCTCTCTCCCTTCCTTTCATTACTATGTTTGGCTTATTAACTTATTAATAATTTATTAACTTATTATTTTCAATTATTAAACTCTTCTTATCTCAATCTGCTAGTTTTACTTTTGTTTTCCTCCTGATTCTCCTCCCCAGCACCCTGGGATGGGGGAAAGTGAGGGCACAGTTCTGTGATACTTGATTGTCAGCTGGAGCAACAATCACACCATGACTAGCAGCACTGTCAGAGCAGGCCCATCTTTGAAACTGGAAAAACACTGAAGTTTCTCAAGGGCAGAGAGGCCTTACAGAGACATGTGGAAGGACTAGAGAGCTGGACAACTGCCAACAATATGAAATCTAACAAGAACAAGTGCTGTATTCTCCATCTATGGTGGGGTAACCCTGGTTGTATGCACAAAGCAGGGGACAAAAGGCTGGAGGGCAGTCCCACAGGAAGAAATCTGAAGGTCTGGGTTGATGGCAAGTTGAATACGGGTCAACAAAAAGGGTCATCTGTGTCCTAGGGATGCCATTCAAGCATGGCATCACCAACTGCTCAAGGGAGGCGATTGTCCTGCTCTGCAACGCACTGATGCGGCCTCAGCTCAGGTCTTGTGTGCAGTTTTGGGTGCCTCCATATCAGAAGGACATCAAACTGCTAGGCTGTGTCTGGGGGACGCAGCCAAGATGGTGTAAGGTCTCAAGGGCAAGAGGAGCATCTGAGGTTGCTTGGTTTGCTCAGCTTGGAGAAGGCTGAGGGGTGACCTCGTGGTGCCTTCCTCAGTGGAGGGGCAGATGCTGATCTCTGGTGACTAGTGACAGGGCATGAGAGGGAATGACACTGCATCAGTGTAAATTCACACTGTGCGCTATGGAAAAGTTCTTCACTAAGAGGGTGGCCAGACCCCAGGTGGTAACTGGCTCCCCAGGAGTGTCACAGCTCCAAGCCTGTCAGAGCTCAAGGAGTATCTGGACAACACTCTTCATCAGGTAATTATGCGAGGAGCAGAGAGTTGGACTCAATGGACCTTACGGGTCACTTCCAACTTGAGACATTCCAAGATACTGA
>VYZQ01052744.1:0-16850 GCA_013400655.1 Mystacornis crossleyi | reverse complement strand
TTTTTTTTTCAGTTTTTATTTTTAAATTTTTTTAATTTTTATTTATTTTTCTAATGCAAATAATTTAATTTTGTCTTATTATGGCACAAAGCCTGCGCCAGTATCTAACATCAGGAGACTCTTTTCCTGCCGACGGGTTCAAATATCCAGTTGAAACTGATGGGAAAACTGAGGCAGAAGATTGGAAATGTCCGTATTGTGAGCTAGCTGCTTTCTTCCAGCCATGTATCAAGCTCCCTGGTTTTGGTTCCCAACACATGATTTTGGTACATAGTTCAGCACTAAGGCAGGAAAAAGAAATCAAGAATGTACTGATGTATTGAATTAGCTCAGCAATGGTCAGCTGCATATTGGATTTCTTTGAAACAGACTTGGGTAGACTTTAACAAGGAATAGATGGAGAAATACGAGTACAGAGGGGTATGACTGCTGGCAAATGAAATTTTCAGAATTTCACTGGTCAAAAATCAAAGATTTAAAAAATTTATTTAGAGATTTTCAAATTATTCCCAGTGCAGGTGAGGACCTCAGCATGGCAAGCATAAGCATATTACCTGAAATGCCTTCTCTGCCCTGTGAAGAGCCATTCAAAGTTTAATCCACAGGTCTTGTCTCCTGTCAAAAAACCTCTTAGTTAACGACTTTGAGTCCCCGAAGCCCATGGATCAACCACAAGATGCCGGTAATGTTTGTAAGCAGGGGAGGGGTGAAAAAAAGTTTAGTTACGTGCCGTGTGCGCTGTGTCCGGGAGATGGAGGTATTGGCAAACAGCACAAGGGAGAGGACCTCAAACGAGAGGCAGGGGTGGGTGGATGGCCCGGGGGCCGCGTAGGGAGACCAAGCGATGTGGAAGAAGGCAAAGGGTGAGAATCCGCGCACTGGATCAGAAACATGCGGAGAAAGGAAGAGAAAAAGGCTAGTACAGCACAGGGGAGAACTTTCGGGGATCAAAACGGGGGGAAACACAAAAATCAAATGTGTTAGTTAAATGACAGCATTGCAAAGACCAGGGGATGCAGACATGCATCCTCAACGCTTTTTGAGGGGTATATGTGGCATGCTGGGGCAGGCTGCTGCCCATCAGTGGCTCTCCTGTGACTTGTGTGGTGACTGCTCACACAAACCCTGTGGTGTTACAGTCGCTGGCCTGCCAGTTCACTTAGCTGGTCCCCACTGAGTGCCTCCCCAACACGTGTCTCAAGCACCTGTACCAGGTGGCATCCTCTTGGCTGCTGGGCGTCCCATGCTGCAGTGGTGGCCTAGGCTCCTAGGACCCTGCCTAGGCTCTGCACCCCAGCATGACCCCTGGCTCAAAGGAACCTCCTGGGAGGACATGTGTCCTGCCACATCAGCAGTCCTGTCTCACCTGTACATATATAAATATAACTAGGATATGAACTTAGACCTGTGCGTAATCTTGACATACCAGAAATCCACTCCTGGCTTGTCAGCCTGGAGCAGTTGTATTTGGTTTGGCCAAGAGGTGTCTAGGTGTCAGCATGTAAACTCTATTATGTGTGAAAGCATATAATAACTCCGCAAGTTTTGAAAATACACATTACTAGGCCCTGCCAGCGTCTATCAAATATGCATGTTCATATGGTCCAGTGCAGCATCACTGCACACACAGATGGCTACTATCCTGCTGCAAAGATGGGGGGCAGGTACCGAAAAACCAAAACTGCAAAATCAAAACCCACACGGTGAAACCGGTTAGGGTTGTTCAAGGGAATGGTGAAAATAAATGACTACTAATGAGAGCAAAGTTGGTGTCTGCAGGAATAGCTGAAGGAGACAGAAGTTAAAGTCCCAGAATGAATAGGCCTAAACCCAGAGACTTCATGATTGGAAAAGAAGCCATATTCAGGGTATGGGGTTCTTGGATAGGATTTTAAAGGACTCTTATTTAAACGCTGCAAAACGTGCAGGAAAGGTGAGAAAATCAAGACATAAAAGAATGTATAAAGATCTATTGTTTCATTTAATTCTGAATGTGTATTAAGCTATGGTTTCTGTTTTCTTGAATGTTGAATGCTCCTGAAGACTTAAATTGTGAAATCAAAGTATCTAAAAGATTAGAAATCTGGGGGAAAGGGTAGTTGAAGTGTTAGCAGTGGTCCTAGGGTGTCTGTGTTACTCCTCAATGAAAATGTGATGTGATGAGAAGGACAACACAGGCCTAACAAATGTCCCTGTGAAATGATAAAACTGATTGTTACTGCAACCTAGTGAGACCAGTGGAAACTCAGAAGGAAGAAGCTCAGAGAAATTTGGGAGGATAAATTTTTGCATTTTCTCCACTAAAAGAGAACTTGGGGCAGTTGAAGCAAAAAAAGGACCACTTTCTAAGTGATGTACTTCTTTTTGTTATTTCAGGATTACAGTTAACTATGGTAGATTAAGGTGGAATAAAAAAGATTCCCCTTTGCATGAAAGCAAAAGTACTCAAACTTGTGCTCAATGAAGAGCTGCAGTCATTTCAAGTTTAGACTTTTGGTCTGTCAAGAAACATCAAGCATTTTCCCTCTGCATTGAAAGAAATGATGTTTTCATTTGCCACCAAATGCAGGAGCAGTTCTCTGGAGCTGGCTCTGGACTTAAGTGTGTGGGGAGGCACACTCAGGATAGTGGCTTATGTCCTGGTGAGGGAGCTCTGGTAGAGCTATGCTGCCAATGGGCATTTTTTTCCAAGTTGTGCTTTTATGAAGAGTTTTGTTTGAAAAATATCTTAATAGCTTTGTGTTTATTGAGTAATGGTGACACAGATATCTCTTCCAGGAAAAGCTCATTGGGATTAACTAAGTAATTGGAATGGCAGAAAATGTCTTTTCTCTTTGACTCAGCATTGGGGGGACAGTGACTTTGCTAAGACTTGGCTTCTGCACTTCTTCCTTTTGATTCTAATGCAAGATGTGGTCTTTCATTTTTCAGCTAGCAGAGAACAACTAAGTAGAGAGCGGCTTTATTGGGAAATGCACAGATATCCATGGTTCCCGTCATCATACTAAACAGACACACATCCATTTGCAGAACATTTCAGAAAATTGGTGTCTGAGGAAGCAAGGAAAGGAGGGCAACTGTCTCTGAAATAACATTGTGACTTGGGTTGCTGCAAATCTCCACCTTTTCTTGTGCTGCTGCTGTTTTATATACATATCGCTATGCAAACTAGTGAAATTACAGTGATAGAGGAGAAAGTAAAAAATCCTCTGGTGTAGCAATTCAGAGAAAATGATGTAGCAAGAAAGCCTAATTGTGACTTAAGGTGACATTTTTTCTGTTATAAAGCTCCAATATTAATTATGTAGCAGCCATGAAAAGGGAAAAAAGGGCTGATAGAAAATCAGAAGTGCCTGAAAATCAGGGTCACTTTAGAGGCTTTTGTGATTTTCTGTAATGTGATATAAACCACCACTTGTATTTTTGCTGGGAAATTTGTAGATGAGATCAATATAGCAGAAAATAAAACCTGAGTAAACAGACAAAGGGTTTCTGTGCTAGAATGAGAGTTGTGTTCCTTATCAAACCATTCACAGAGAATGATGCCTGTTCAAATTTACCAAGCATACCAAAATGTATGTTAGGCTGTATTCTATCATGTTTGGTGCTTCCTGTCAGCAGGAAGAAGCAAAATGTTTAATTTTGCATCATCAAAATGCTTATATTTAGATACAAGCAACTTTTTTTGACTTGGACTCATTGACAGGTCTCTAGCAGTAGTTTTCCCTCCTCTCCCTGCACTTGCTGCAGCCTGACACCAACTTCCTGGTGTGGTTCAGGCTCTGACATGCTCGGCACAGATGGAGCCACTGGTGGGGATCTTGCTGGTTCCAGTACTGCTGTGTTAGCAGGCAGTCAGCCTCCTCCTTCTAGCCCCGTGCTCAGGTGTGTAGCCCGGTTGAGAGCTAGTCTGCAATCTGACCTGGATTTTCCCCACAAAAAGCAAGAGCCCCCAGAGATCAGTCCTGCCTTCTGTGTTCCTTCCTTCAGTGTTTGTCCCTTTGATAGTGGTGATGCCTGCAGAAAGCTGAGCATCTACCAAGGTAATGTGTGTGGTTTAATAAATGTTTAGTGAAAGGAACCCATAGAGCAAGGGCCAGCAAAGTGATGTGGTTTCACAGGGAGCTCAGCTGATGCCTGGACCTCAGTCATAGGCCAGTGATTCAACAACAAGGTCAATTCCTCATTCATTTAAACTTACTTAATAATAAATCTGAAATAAATACTTGAAATTGTCTTAGATAATTTTTTGCAACTTTCCAGCCAGATTTGATTAGGTGCTATGAGTTGAGCAACTGAATCATTAGAAATGATTCACTGCTTTCCTTCCTAAGGATGTGAATTAGCACATGTTCTGTTTTGCTGATGGAGTGCATTCTGCTTTAGGAAACTCATGGAGTATGGCTAGTGTGAGTAGAGACAAATACATGATGCTAACTTTCTGTCTAAACCCAGCAGCTTCAGTTAGCTCTTATTTGATATTGTCTTCCCAGTGCCAGATGTGAGTGATAAGAAACTTGTGTTGCTGGAAAGGTGAGCTACATAAACATCCTTTAATGGCATTTTGCCTCAAATTTCTCCTTTCCCCAGCATGACTGAAGGCATCAATTATGGGTTCACAATCATGTGAACATTATCAATAAAGCATTGTCTTCTTGAACCTCCAGGGTGATACAAAGATATTGATGATTATTTTATGCCAGCTCACCTATGTTTTCTAAAAATAGTAGAAAATTGAAGAGAGCTGGCAATGCAGGCAGGAGAGATGATGGAGACCTGATAACTTCATAGATATAACGCAGCTAATCCAAACCCTGTGACTTGCTTCACCAGCCTCTTGCCTTCCCCCAGAAACTACCAGGGGCTTAAAAAGGAAGCTCTTGAGCATGTATAAAAAATATATATATAATAAAATATGCTTTAAGGCCCCTATATTTGGTCATTGTACTAAAAGGACAGTGAGGACTGAATCTTTGTTCTAGTGTCAGCCAGGTATGACCCACAAGTAACTGCGTAGACCTCCAATTCCTGGCTGTGGTGTACTACAGATATATGGGCTGGACACGATGTGGATGGTGAGCAAGCCCTGCCTTGGGAACAAACCTGGTCCAATGTATAGCTCACAGTACAGGAATATTCAGAAAGCTATCCATGCTGACAGAGATAAATGGAAGCTGTAGAAAAGTGATAGAAAGCAGAGTTCAGACTATTCTCTGTGGGTGATATTCCTCTTCATGTTTTATTTCCAGTTATTTTAAAATTAAGCCATAAATCGAGGGCAGAACGTTTCACATTCATCTCCTCTTCTGCAGGCCCCAGGGGGGACAGCTGGACTGCTCTATCAGGATGGAGAGTGTAAAGTTGAGCTCTTGTATGTATGTATGTGTACTAGTTTGAAAGCAAATCAGGGAGACGCTCGAAATCAGAACTACAATTTAATAGGAAAATTAAAAATAAATGCAGTAGTACAGAAACACTGACAGAGTCAGGATATGACCTGACACCCTGTCGGGCAGGTGGGTGGTCGCAGTCCGATTAAATGGTGGCTGCAGTCCTCCTGAAGTGATAGATGTGGTTCTGCTGAAGCGGTGATCCTGTAGAAGGCATCTGCTCTTCCTCTGAAGGTCCAGTGGTGGTTATGTAGCTCTTGTCCTCTGGGAATCCAGTAGGTAAGGGCTGACTGTGCTGTTCCAAAGTGCAGATGATATCCAGGTAGGAATGCTTGATTCCTCCCCCTGGGCAGAGCATCTCACAATAGGATGATGTAATTTATGAGTCAGGCTGTGAGGCTGCATGGCCCATTAACAGAAGATATCCCTCTGGAGGGAGTTATCAGGGATGTGTCATGAAAGAGACAAAGAACACTGTCCTACCTGGTTTTAACAGGTGGTGATAGAATACATACTTTTGGTTACATCTTACACTGCATCCTAAGACAGTATGTGTACTGCTTAAACAGGCAGGTGTTTTCTTTTATGTTGTCCTGGGATATATCATGCTTTTTTCCCACACTTTTACGAGTTGACATCCATACTGGTATTCCTCAGGTCTTATTTTGACAAGCTATATAATAGGACCTCCTCCCTGGAGAACCAGGACTTAGGCTGAGCGTGCATTTTTGCTCATATTGGAACATAGGGTTTTTTATTTTATTTTAAATTGAAAACCTCATTATGACAGCAGGTAATCTTGGAGGAAAGGAGGGAGGAGAAATTAAAAAGGCACTGTGAACAAAGAAACATTTTTATTTTCAAAACCATAGCTAGTAATGGTAAGTAGGTTATCTGGAATGACATTCTAACCACTTAATCATCAATTAACCCTGAATGAAACCTCACCTATTATTGAGCCATTTAGGATGGTCTTACTGTGTGTGGGTTCTCTTTTGTGTGGTAGTTGGGTCAAACTCATAGTGAAGATTTTCCCCAGTGAGATGCAAGTCTAGATCTCTCTCCTCTGCCTGGGTGCATATTCACAAAACTCTGGGAATTGAATGTCTCTAGGACATCTTGCTCCATGAGTAGCAAACGCTGGCCAACAAGTAAAAATATCTTAGGAGGAGATGAAAGCAAAGGCAATGAAATTACCTGTAAACAATACTTGGGAGCACAGTCTGGTAGGAAAGCACACACAGAATCATAGATTAGTTTGGATTGGAAAGGACCTTAAAGGTCATCTAGTTCCAACCGGTGGGCTGGAAAACCTTCCAGGTTGCACCATCCGGCCTGGCTGTGAACACTTTCAGGGATCCAGCAACAGTGAACCTAGCTAGGAAATTAAGCTTTGAAATAGTATGACTGGCTTGTGGCACATGTGGCCAGGCTGTGCTGAGGATTTGGCTCTAGCCCCAAGCGAACTCATCATCATGCCTGCTCACAGCTAATTCACTCTGAGATCTCATGGGATGGTATGATAGAGGGTGGCTTGCTGGCCTAAGGAAGAGAGGTGTGTGGAGTTGCTGGGTACCAAATGAGGTGTCTTCTCATAGTGTTGAGGAAGGAAGGGAGCCTGAGGGGTGAGTTCTTGTTGGACAAACAATGGAAATGGAAATGAACCGAAGAAATGCTGCAGGGGGGATCTTGAGGAAATCAGCAGTTGAATTAAAATGGAGGTGCTCTGATGAACTGCTTCTTGCTTCTTTTTCTTTCCTAATCTGATCCTGCCTACAGCTCTGAACTCATGTTTTTGTACTCTTCAGCTTGCTTCATCTGGTCCCACTTGCTGTTTCGCAAGGCTGGGTGTTTTCATGACTGGGCTACAGAGTACTAGCCTCTTTGGCACAGTTGGTGGCTGGGATCAAGGATTGCTTTGCATTCTGGCTTGACAAGCCATGCTTCCTCTCACTGCAAATCTTTTTGGCTTTTGCCACGCAGGCTTATTTTTACCTGGCTAAGTGTACCTCCCTCCACCCAGCTGATGGTGCAGCATTACCCTTCAATCAGCAAAAAGTAGCCCTTGCAAGAAGCACTACTCAGCACTGCTTCTCTCTCAAAAGGACCTCTGTGGGGCAGAGGTTACAAACACATCCTTTCTTACCTGACAAGTGACAATCCTTCTCTAACAGAGCTTCCTTGCCTAAAGTCTAAAATGCTGCAGCTATATTTCACACAACCCTCTGTGGTACTCTCTTTGTTTCACGCAGTAAAAACTATCAAGAAAAGGGTACGGTCAGCAAGACAGTTCCCCAGATAATTGTGGAAACATGTTTGATCTTATGTTGCTGTGAGCCCATTGTCTGTTTCTTGATGCCAGTAGTCAGAACATTTGTCATAACTTCTCTGAATTATCTCAGCATGCCATGATGTCAGGCAGAGCGAGAGTTTCCCTTTGAAATGACCTTTCTTTCAGTAGGTGGATTTAGCAGAGAAAAGGAGAAAAAATTTTAGTAAAGATTATTGAAACTACCTGCAATCAGTGAGCTCACTCGGAGTGCTTGCTCCTCCTTGAACAGTTGCTTTGTGTGCACTCAGAGAGCAGCAGATAATGGGTGGCCCTGTAGAATCATGGATGATGAAGAGCAGGATCTGACACTGGCATCTGCAAGTGTGGGTCCTCTGAAATCAGTGGAGTGGCCTGTTGTGTCAAATCTGGATTTGCTAGTGAGTACAAAGACATAAGGGATGTGGAAGATGGAGATTACCAGAATTCAGGTAAAAGCACTGCACTAAGTAGTTAGTCCATACTGGAAATGACCAAGCTGCTCTCTGTCTCCTGATTAACATTAACTGGGGTTATGAGTTAAGGGAGATGACATATCTCAGTCCTTCTAGAGCAGCATATTAAGAAGGCCCATTTTCTCATGGCTGAATTAGCTGGAAGCACTTAAAATGTGCCATGGCATGGAGAACTTGAGTATCAAACTATAAACAACACAGCCATAGGCAGGCTGGAGGAATGGTGCTAGCTCTGCCTGTGCTCAGAGCTGGTTGGGCACCCAGCAGCTCAGCCTGCGCATGCTGTGGTCAGAGGCTCAGCCAGAGCAAGTGCATGCTGCATAGATATAGAAGGATCTTTGCTCAGCTCAGCATCAGGCTACTGAGACCACACCCTTCCCAAGGTGGCATGGCCAAGGAAGGTAAAGCAGGCCTGTTCCTCCCTTTGATCTACCCTGTAGACATATCTGGGACAGTGCTGGTACAAAAGTGCCTCCAGCCTAGCCAGCTGCTGCAGATTCCCCCTATGAGGGTGGAGACATCAGAGGAGTGATGGAATCTCACCAGGGAGATATGTTGGCCCTGTAGGCTCTGGAGATGCACCTGGTGCAGAAACCTAAAACTGAGGAGGGGATTGAGTGACGAGGGTGGCAGAGAAGCACAAGTATCTGAGCTGCTGGGAGAGAGAGATTTCAGCTCTGATGGCAGCCACGTTGTACAAGAGGATCTGAGGAAAAGCCTGGGAATGTGAGACAACTTTTATGTGCTGTGGCTTCATATCCTCTGCAGCATCAAGACTGCAACGTTCCTCCCCCGTTATGTGTTCCTGTCAGGAACTTTGGCAATGTTACTAGTAATAGCCAAGACTAATCCTTTTTGTGCCTCTTCCCCACAAAAACTGGCCTGTTATAACCTTTCAGAATGCATCAGTGTCTGTATGCCTGCACATCTCATCAGGATCTATGGACTAATTTCAGCTGGAGATATAGAAGCACTTATTTAAAATAATTTTATTGGAAATGACAGCCAGCATAGAGAGAAGAGATGCCATGGAGGGTCCCTTTTAAGGGCCTGTGCCTCTCTGTGTTCACTCTTTATTGAACTTCATAGAAAACCTACATGTGAAAGGCATATTTTTGATATTTCTTATAAAAGAAATCTTTACCTGGAGCTTGTGCTTGATTGGAAAATCCCAACCTGAGAGGTAAAGCATCAGGAAACCAGACTCCACTAGCTCAGTGACTTCCAGTGCTGCTACTTCCCTCCCTTACTCTCTTTAGTGGATGTGTGGACCTGAGAGCTACTTTGGTGCAGTTCATGGGCACCCTGACATTGAAGGAGCTCAACTAGGCAGAGAAGCTCACCTCATTTGCAGTGCTGCCACGCCAGAGATGTGCTGTGAGCAGGGCTTGGAGGCACCGGCCAGAAGGGAGAGGAGGACTAGGAGTGAACCTGAGGGATAGAGCAGGTTTTGTTTCTGAAGGCATGGAAGAGCCAACCCCATCCTACATTCTTTAGGGGTGCACCTATAAAGTGTAGCTCACTGAAGGGCACTGTTCCATTTGCCTGCATGTTTTGACAGTGCTAGTTGTTATCAGGTTTTATTGGTGCTCTTTGGGGCTTCACTGGTTCAGAGACCAAGCCTTCAGGGCATATGACAAGGGATATCAACTAGAAAGACAAGCAGCCTTGTACTGCAAGAAGTCACATTTCTTTACTGTAAACATGTGGAAAATCTTTGCTAAAAACACAGTATGGAAAAACAAACTTTGATGGAAACTAGATCAAGGAATGAATTAGCCAATACAGTTCATATGAAAATAAAAAATACTCAGCCAAAGAAAGACAAGAGCTTTCTTTGTTGTCATGCAGTGATTTGAAACATTTGAATTGTGAATACAATTACAGTTTCTGTTTTTTCTGAAGTTTGCAAAATTCTAGCTAGTCTTTTTCTCTCCTTTTTTGCATCTCCTTATGCTTCTTGGTTTTAGACATTACCACAGAAGAAGCCTTATGTAATATGAGAAAGATTGGTGTTACTATATTTCTGGCCAGGCTGAAATGAGGTATTTTCAGAATCTTTCCTGGAAGAGAAGGCATGGGGTGATGCCATTTTTCTAAATCAGGTAGTTTTGGACTTGAAAACTATGCCTCAGGTACTGGATGCTCTGCAAATCAAATCGCAGGACTCTGTATGCTGGAATATTGTACTACCTGCTTTGCTGAACCGTACATTGCACATGCAACTATTTAACAGGGACTAAATTCTCATTTACATGACAGACTCTTTGCCATCTTGGCAGGGCAGTGCAAGACTTAACACTGATGTATGTATGGACACACAGCTGCACCCACAGCTGCAGAAAAATGTGTGCATGTACCCTAAAATATATACACGATACATCTATATCTAGATATATATTTTACAAAGGAATTCAGACAGGAAATATAAAAGTCTTTTGTTACCCAGGGTCATTGTGGTGTTCTCTCGACACCACTGAGAGAATGGTAAAGCGAAGAATCAAGGGTCAGTCCCTTTTTGTGGTATATGTACTGTTCATACAAACATGCTACTCTAAATGCTGATCATGTGGAAATTAGTGCCAGTTCTGTCACTGATTCCAGAACAATGAGGAGTTGGCCCAAAATCTCAAGTTACACCACCTTCTTAATGGTTTTGTCTATTAAATTTAAATTGCTGGAGACAATAACATAAACATAGGGGGTAAAAAAGTGTAATAAAATGGCTTAATTTATTTCTGGGTCCATCAAACATTTGTGCTGATAGCAATTTGATGTTCTTAGTTTTCATTTTAAAATAAACAAAAATACTGTGATGGGTGATCTCCTAATTTCCTGTTAATAGAGTTTAAATTGCAAAACATTTTTCAGTGGGAAAGCTGCCCATTTAAATTATAGATAACAATTTTGTTCCATTTTTAAGCTCTTCTCTTCTGGCTGGAGATCCTTGAGCCATAAGGCATTTATGGTTTCTTTAACAATACATAACAAGAGAATTCACATTTCCACATCCATCTGTAAAGACATTAAAAATGTATTTTGTTATAACAAAGAAGGGCAAAATCAACAGGTTACAAGAGAGAATCCTGATCACCTGCAGCCACTCCCCAAGCCTTAAAACCCATGTGTTGCTCTTCCCTGTGTTAGTGATTCACCTGTGTCAGTCCACAACCAGACAAATAGAGGACTACTCAAAATGAGAGCCCCAGCTGAGCCATGACCCTCAGTGAAGGGAGGACAGGATCATACCTATAATCCTGACCACATATCAGACCTGCAGGTTCTGCAGTCCAAGTCCCACCTAATTTAGAGCAGAGGGAAGAAAAAACTTGGGGACCAGGAGATGACACCTCTCCAGTGTGCTGGTGCTCCGATATAACCTGGGCTCTGCAGCTGGATTGCTGGGCAGGATAACTGTGTGAGCTGATAGGGCAGTGGGACCTATACATGTTTGAAATCTTTAGTTTAGCTGTATACACTTCATCTTTCCCTCTTTGGAATCACAGATATACATACATGGATATGTACGTATATATATCTGTTCCATATCCATACACATATATGTATGTAAATGTGCTCAGTATGAGGTAGGAATTTTTTGCTGATGATGAAGCTGTGGAGATATCTGGTGGACAGTGAGTCGGGAAGGGCAGGTAGTGGACAAAGGTGTAGGGCCCCTGCAGGGCTATGCCAAGCCACAGACTCTGCAGGGGTATGCCAAGCCACTAGGATAAAATCCTAGTGTGAGGTCCTGGTCCTCCTGAAGTGAATGGAGGCCCTAAAGCCAATACTTCACATGGTATGAGCAAGATATTAAGTTGGAACTGATTAGAAAAGAGAAACCATGTTAAACAGTGACCATGGAAAGAAAAACAGGAAGAGTACATGACATCTTTATGGGGCTTTAGTTTAGTAACACATTTTGTTCTCTTAGGGAGTGATGCAGTGTAAAAGTGATTCAACGATTCCAAATTTATCTGCTTTATTGATTTTGTGTCACTGCCATAATTTTGTTGATTTTTTTCTTTTAACAGTGATACCATAAAAGGCCTCTTAAGCTAAAACATATAGTGAGTAAAATCTTCTACATTCATTTCACTTTACAAGTCAGCCTCCTGTGTTTAAATTTTAAATTTGGTGTTCTGAGGTGCACTTTGAGGCTTATTGTAGCTGTATAAATGGCCATTACGTGGGAATAGGAAAGGGAGAATTCTGTCCTTGAGGCTCATTTTTGATGTCTCTGATTTGAGATTATTACCACAGTGGGTTGCATCAGTCATGTTGGATATGCACTAAATGACCTCAACTGTTTGGAAGCCATTAATCAACAAATCATCAACAAGATAAAAGTGTCTCTTTTTGTGTCTTTGAATGTGAGGAACAGTGCCTGATTGTTCCTGAGACAATATAATCAGAAGAAAATTGCTGCTGATTTCCTTATGAGTTAGTGTGGTTTTGTTTGCCTGGTACCAAGCTTTCCTGGTGAGCATGTGGAGTCCTGTGGGCTGATATCAAGGGATGTTTTGCTGGCTGCTCACTCACTGCAAGGAAATTCAGAGACTGGAATGTCTTGATTTTATGGACGTGAGCAAGTTGTTTAGGAGATTTTGCCTTCAGCCTTGAACTGAAGCAAGTGTACAAGTGGTATTGCTTGGAACTCCGATTTTTAAACATGAAGAAACACAAAATCCCCAACACAGTGTGTACTTCTGCAAAAGCATTTGAACATTATCATATCTCCCATTCTGAAGAAGTGCAGGGAGCTAAGGAATTATGTTTTATTGTGAGAGATAGGACCTGAGGAAATGGCATGAAGCTGTGTCAGGATAGGTTTGGGTTCAATATTTTAGGAAATGATTTTTTGCCCAGAAAGTGGTTGGACACTGGAACAGAGTTTCCAGGGAAGTGGTCATGACATGAGGCCTGCCAGAGTTCAGGAAGCATTTGGAAAACACTGTTAGGAGTGTGGTTTGATTCTTGGAGGTGTCCTGGGCAGGGTCTCGAGTTGAAGACCTTTGTGGGTCCGTTCCTAGTCAGAATAGTCTGATTCTACGATCCTAAAATATGATTTGTAGTCCACTGGTTTTTGGTGTTGCTGGTCTAAAGCACTGATGGCTTCAGAAATTCCCTTCATCAGGCCTCTCAGTTCAGTTCAAATCTCCTAGTATGTGTATTTGTATTTTACCTTTAACAGGTTTAGATCTTATTATCTTTTAGATCTTAAAATAGGCTTTTGTAATGGGCTTTTTTAATGTGTCTGCTGCTTATGAAAATGCTTTAGTTAGCACAGGGGTTCTGTCTGATAGAAGGGGCATACAGTATAAGGAAAACTTGAATAGTCCAGAAATGTGGTGCCCAAGCCTGTAAAAGGACTCAGTGACATGCACTCAGCCCTGATGCATTTTTAAAACACTTGAAAATTAAACTCTCAGCCAGTGCAGCTTTGTGCAGCTCTTTCTTGGATTTCCAGGATTTATTCCATAAATACCTAGTCATCTGTGCCAAACGTCAAAGAAGTCTCATCCAGTCCTCCTGAAATCTCTGGATATCATTCAGTACTGTACAGTGTAGAAGAGGGCCTCAAACCCTGGGTTGCCTGTGTTCATAGCATAACTTCTGGAGGAGCCAATAATCTCTGGGTAACCAATAATATCTACAACAGAGGGAATGCAGAGAATTTGTCCTTTGTTTCCAGTGGGAATATACCAAGAAACACAAGAAAATCAAAATGGTGAAAGATGGTAATCAATTTTGCTTTGTAAGTACCTTTATCTCACTTTCTTTATAGAGTTAAATGATTTGCAGTGAATTATATGTATAAACCACTTTATCTGATATTGGGTGATGCATTACAAACGAGTTAGCAAGTTTTAGGGAAGGAACTGTTGAACAGCTACGTGTGTGCCTGCACTGTGTAACAGGACGAGCATGGTTTCTAAGTGTTTCTAACCACAGTGGTTATGCATTCTCTATGCCTGGTAAAGCTGAGTTTCAAATAATAATATAGGGATACAACACCACATCCATACTTCTGAAAAAAAAGAACACAGCACTGGTAGAGCGAGCGCACTAATAAGTATAGTAGTTTTCATTATATATGTTAAAACCATGACATACAGTACTCCTACCCATCCATGATGTTTGGTGATAAAGAGGGAGAGGGACAGTTAAGATTTCTAGCGGTAATTCTAGAAATCAGCTGGTAATTCAGATAAGTTGCAGTTTTGCTAATGTTTCATGTGGCTGATGAAATTCTGCTGTAAATTACTGAATTACATATATCTGTGAGTGCATGCATTAAAACCATAAATAGTATTATTGGGTTGTCCTACAGAATGATAAATGTGCTTCCTTCACTGACTGACATGGGAACTCAAAATCAGTAGAAGGCAACAAAATTAAATCTTGGTCTTCCAAACACTTCTGCATGTGCTCAGCTTTAAGGCTGTGTCTACATGTGTTGCTGTTAATGGCACTCCTCAAGTGCTTAGAGGTGAATTGATTTTAAAAGCTTGCAGGTGTGTAGGCTAATAGCATCCCAGTATTGGATCATAAAAGAAGAAAAAGAAGTGTATCCCAAAATGTACCATATTAATTTAACAAATGTATTTAAGTTTTAATTATTTATAGTATTTCAGAGTATATTAGTACCTGTTCTGTAACATATTGATAATAGTAATGAAGTCTGAGTAATTCAAGATCTAATTACATCATCTTGCTATTAGGTTGTGCTTAGAAGTAGAAGAGAAAGCACCAATATAAGTTCGAACAACAAAATATGATTCAGCAAAAATGCCAGTTGCACTAGATTTCTAAAACTCTTATGAATACTGAGCAGTAAGTATCTGCTTGTCTTAATAGGTGGGATTATTTAGGTTAAATGGATAACTTGGAGTCTTGGTTTACTCATAGTATTTGTGGTAAGAAAAGCTGAATGTCCTGTAATTTGTATTTATTGTATTCAGAACCCACAAAAACCTCCCAAATCCACTCCCCATCACTTAATTCATGGAAGAGGCTTTGCTACCCTGCACTGAGCAGGTTGGAGCAGCATAAAGCAGACCTGGCACACACATGGTATTGTGGCATTGATTGTCACAGCTGTGAGGGCTAGTGCTAGCAGCAGTTGTGGTGTGGCAGCACACTGACTGGGGGTCCAAGGGTTTGTCTTGACTGGCCTGGATGATGAACACCAGGAAGAAAAGATTTCTGTCACAGCAAGCAAATGCCAGATCCCCAAGAAAGCATCTGTTTTCCTACCGAAGTACCAGGCTGGTGAAAAAGGCTGTCATGATGGGCAGCTGCATCTGAGATGGCTTCCCTTGCTTGTGTTGCCTACTTTGTAGTGCTCTCCTTTATCTCCTCCCTAGTGCTGTCATGAAGAGATCACCAATATGTGTCCTTTACAAATGGATCAATAGACCGAAAAGGTTGATCATTAGGAAGGTAAGACCTCCCTAGCACATTGCCAATTGTTATATGATGGTTCTGACTAATGGTTCTACTTTAGCCATTTCAGTGCTCAGCAGTCTTTGTTTGTTCGTGTTGATGGTGGAAGTCCATGCCTTGCCTGAATCTGAGTTATTTTGACCAACAAACATGGATTAAAATCAATAGAAATGTCACTAGCATCCCGGTACCGTGAAAGATAATGCGAACATTTCTCATGCATTCAGTTTATTAAAATTTGCTAAAGTGTGAAATATGTATGACAAGTAATGATGTTTTAATCTTTCACCAAGGTAACAATTGAAAGCTGATTGATTCCATTCAGTAATTATAAAATCAAAATGATGGAAGATTGTAATCAAGAAGGATTCTGTCTCATACTTTGTCATGCCTCTATGCAAGATAAAATTCTTATTTGTAACATCTCTTTTATCTGAAAAGAAATCAAACTCCTCTTTGCCCAGTATAAGTCTCATGGCTAGTTGGATGACAAACTTTTTTTTTAAAACTCCGATGAGAAGATAAAAGCAGCCTGCATACACCAAAGCTGCCAGCTTTTCCAGGAGAGTGCTATGGGAGACAGTATCAAAGGCTTTACTAAAGTCCAGGTAGACAACATCTATGGCCTTTCCCTCATCCACGAGGCAGATCACCTGGTCATAAATGGAGATCAGGTTGGTCAGGCAGGACCTGCCTTTCACTCACCCCTGCTGGCTAGCCCTGATCCCGTGGTTGTCCTGTATGTGCTGTATGATCACACTCAAGAGGATCTTTATTCCATAACCTCCCCCAGTACCAAGGTCAAGCTGACCAGCTGTAGTTCCCCATATCCTCCTTCTGGCCATTCTTGTGGATGGACATCACACTGTCCAGCTTCCAATCATCTGGAACCTCCCCAGTTAGCCAGGACTGATGCCAAATGATGGAGAGTGGCTTGGCGAGCTGTTCCGCCACCTTCCTCAGTACCCTTAGATGAATCTCATCTGGTGCCATACACACGTCTGACTGTCTAAATAGCTCAGCAGGTCACTAACTACCTATTCCTGGATTTCAGGGGTTTTTTTCTGCTCCCTGTCCCTGTCTACTGGCTCATGGGACTGGTTGCCCCGAGGATATCCAGTCTTTCTGTAAAAGATCGAGGCAAAGAAGGTATCAAATATCTCAGCCTTTTCCTCATCCTTGAGGTAGATGTTCCCCCCATGTCTAATAAAGGATGGAGATCTTCCT
>VYZQ01052738.1:48581-63742 GCA_013400655.1 Mystacornis crossleyi | reverse complement strand
GACAAGCACCATGGCCCATTCCATAGGACACCACAGCTGACACAAACCAAACAGACCGCTGTCACAAATATATATGTACGGTAATTTTTCTCTAGCTAAAAGACTCAGAATAAAAAGCATCCTTGAATATAAATATAAGACAGATGAAATATGCAACATTCGCCTGATAGGTTTTTGAAGTAAAATACTGAGCCTTGCACAACTGAAATTATAACAAACGAGAACAACACTAAAGCATAAAATGTCTCCTGTTTTATGCAAGTAGAATTACTGCTGAGAGCAAGAAATCAAACAAATCCATCCGAAGGAATGTGGTGCTTTTTACAAATAAACTTCACACAAGAACCAAGACTCTTTTTTCAAAGAAATAAATGAAGATGAAAACATCTGGGGCTATTGGTAGGAGAGACCACTTTCCAGCTAAAATGGAGGTACATTATCAAAACAAAGGAGCAAATGGTACCAAGGGAAATCTAAAGAAAATCAGAGAAAGGCAACCCAGAAAATTTTGTTGAGCAGCACGATATAAGAGACTTCAAACGTTTTATTACTAAAACCTGAAGGAAAGACATGAATAGCTGCTTCAAGATACACCAATTTCACCAGGAGAGAACAGAAACTGTTTTCCATTACCATTCTAATAATGGAAAAATGCCCAAGGGAAGCAAACCCGGAATGCAGAGGAAAGCAAACGTTTCAAAAAGTGTTTGCAGCAATACACTGCAGAGAACCAACACCCACACTGATCTCTCCAGCCAGCTCTGCTGAGCCCCCCTCCAGAGAGCAGGGAGCACCTGTGGAAAAACAGAGAATGGGAGACAGGGAGAACTGTCCAGCCATACAGATAGAAGGAAAAAGGAGTCAGGTAAAAAAAAAAAAAATAAAGGACTGGAACAGACACCCCTTCTGAAACCACTGGGAGATGTCTGCACTGATGGGCAATCAGAGACTGATGTTCCAGAGGCTTTTTGCTGCCCTGAAGGAACACTTCCATCTGTGGTCTTCGATAAAGAACCTGAGTGTTTTGTCTCATTCTAGCAGCGTGGTCAGTTACCAAATTGTGCAGCCTCTCCCTGAAGCCTGGTGCCTTCTGCAGCAGCACCCAAACACGGCCCGTCTGGGAGGACAACTCCCCAGAAACACTTCCACAAGGAACCCACGCTGAAGAGAAATACAGATATCATCTCTAGCACCCCAAATTCACAGCCCCAAGGCACAGCCTACCCAATTCCATCAACACCACTTAATTAATTTTTCAAGATGACTCAGAAGATATGGGGACAAATAACAAACCAAAGGCAAAATAGATTGTCAGGTTTTTGTTACAAAGAATGAAGAGTAGCTATAAAAAGGGCACTGCTTGCACACAACATTTTTGAACTATTTATAGGAAACAATTGCTAGAAACCCAGAACAGGCACACCTCTCTCCAGGATGGAGCTGGAGACCAAGAAAACCCCAAACCTCACACCCAAAACCCCAAAGTGCATTGCTGGTGAATGAACACCACTCCTCCCTGGCTGCTGCCAAGGCCAGATGCACGCAGCAGTCTGTGCCAGCCCACACTGGCTCTAACACAAGGCATCCTGTGCACGAGGGTTCACAGGGACACAAGACACATTTGCTGCTGCCCACTTGTTGGCCATTAACAACAAGACCTTTTTTTGAAAACTGAATGACAGAAGTAAAGATTTGGGGAGCCTGTTGAGTCCTCACACTTCTTTCTTTTCCTATATGTTTTATGCAACATAAATACTTTCATTAAAGGACAGAAAACAACAATTCACAGGAAAACTTACAAAAGTTCAGGTAAGTTCAGGACCCACTCAGGTCCACTTTTGGCAGTGGTCCCTTGGCAGTGCACTAACACTAGCCAGCAACACTACAGCCCAATTACCGCTAATGCACAAAAGCCAGTGGGACTATCTACTCAGACTCCTATTTAATACATAAAATATTTATTTATAGATGTCAGGTAAAAAACACTTATTCTCGGGAAAGCAGTACTTCACAAAGTGATTTAGTCAGAGAAAACAAAACATAAAATTAGAACATAACTAGAAATTAATGAACAGCTTTGAACTTAACTATCCAAAAAGGAGTAACAGAGAAAAAAAATTAGGATTATTTTTTGATTGTTTCCATTGTAATTCATTATTTCTAAATATCAAGAATTTAATATCATTACCTTGCTATTAAGTCCATTTTCTTTAGAGTAGCAGATTCCATACCCAAATATGGTACATATTTCTAATCCTCCAATCCTTGTTTTTTCTTTAAAATAATAATAAGGACCTGATGAGAAAAGTGGGTTCAAGTAAGCCTCAGGACGCACAGGCAGCGCATTACACAGTCCGTTTCACCCTGCATTAAATTCATTTTTAAACACGGAGGAGGAAAGGAAGATTAGTTACCTGAATAACCCTTACAGAAGGGGAAAATAATTGGATTGCAGAATACAGAACTAAGGTTTGTCTTACAAAAACACATATGTTTATATACTTACCTGCACTTTATGCTGAGGCACAGAAGTCACAAAATATCACTAAAGGTATTTGGATATTCAAAGAAGAATGCTGAATGTTTTGAAGAATCCCCCTGGTCTACAAGATGTGAACATTGGCACACTGGTTGCCTCATGTTGATTTTTCTTCACAATCCAGTATTTTAAAAGAAAACCATCTTACTTAGGATGAAGACTTATTGAAGATTTTGTGTAACCCAGCTAAAACAGATATATCTCCACATCAGGAGTACTTAGGTGACTCAATACTCTTGGAGGCCTAAGACAAATACCATATGGCATATTCACGAGTTCATGAGACTTTGTCAGCACATGTCAAGGTCCAACACAAAGCTGCTATAAAAGGCTACAGCTCTTCCACAGAGCAGGCAGGGCAATGAGTTTCTTGAGATGTAAGATACAAAAGATGACATAATACATGAAAGCTGTGTACACCAGGAGCTCAAATAACCAAGGCCTGAAGACACAGGAAGCATGAAGCTTCCTGGGGAAGTAAGTACAGATTTTAGTCCCAGGGCTAAAAAATAGCAATGAGCAAGTAATATATGTTTACGTGGTCCCACTTTGTAGTGGAGAAGCTCAATTCATTCATTTTCAAAATCAATCTTCCACCTACATATCCTCCTGCATTAAATGTAGATCTAAGATGGTGGCCAGTGAAGACTGTAATTTTTTACTAGATATAACTTTGTTATTAGACATAAAAGGAAGCATAGATTCAGCACTGGGCTAAAAATTCCAGTCACGCAATCTTAGAAGCCCATGATACATCCACACAAATCTTAAACTGCTTCATTATTGGTGTTTGTGCCATGGCTAGTGCTTTTCATCCAGGAAAAGCCTTGTGGTAGCTGGCAGTGACTGAGGTGAAGAGATCCCTACTGACATAGCGTGTAATTCCACAACAATTTAAATCCAGAAACTGCATTACAGAAATGGATAAATTACAATAATAAAAGCAGGTGTGACAGTAGGAGAGGAACTGTAGGAAATACCTTCCCCATATAATAAAGAGTGCATCTAAAAGCTTATTCGATTTATTTTTTGCAAGTTTAATCATGTCAGAAAGTATTTTACAGTGCAAGTATTTCTACCAAATAAACCATATAAACGAAATTAAAAAGTTATTGAGAAAGTGAATTATTCAACAAGAGTCAGAGTGGCAGATTTATCAACCTTGCAAAGGAAAAATGTATTAAATAGCTACACTGCTATGTATTTTACACACACAAAAAAAAATCCAACAAAAAAATCCAACAAAAAAAACTGAAGCAAATCAAGGATACAGTAAGTGCACTTCTAATGAGAACACCGCTTTGATGTGCATCTGTGTTATGGAAGCAAAGAATTCATCCCTGAACAAAAAGAAATGATCCTAAATGTCACCCAAGAACAAATCGCACAGACACCAGCCCACAGTGCCCCACTCCCAATCGCCTTGTCTGCATTTCACTGGACCAATCAGTCTAAAAGCAAAAAATACAATTAGTGTGGTGTCTTCTCAGACTTGGAAATCACATCTCACACTCCTTCCAGTACCACTAAAAGCATACTTTCTCTCTCTCACTTTCTCAGAGATGCAGTAATTTGCTGGAGTCCATTTCCTCCTACACTATGCACAAAAAAAATCTTGAAGGCAACTCTTAACACTATTTAAATTAGAGAAAATGTATGTAGAGGAAAAGCTGGAGAAAAGATGTCAGGGGGGAATCTTTACAGAAATGTAATACTGATTATGCTTCAAAATTACAACCAGCTACCAAGGAACAGGAAGCATACCACTGTGTGAGATTTAAAAACCTGAACCAGAGGAGAAGTTTGGGAAGAAAAACCCAACACCAAAACTCTCTTTATTAGCAGTTCTTGTTAAAATGCTAGTATTAGGCTGTGTATCATATAACCCAAAAACATGAAAAGTAGACAAGTAGAAGGTAATAATATTTTCTACAAAAGTCATTCTGATCTCTCATCCTTTTAGATAACTTTCATCCCTTAGAGGCTGTCAGCCATTCCTTATGTCAACTGCTCTCTCTGTAAATCATCCCACCTTAAAAAAAAAAAAAATTGCAGCCTCAGACCCTGAATTTTTCTTAAAATAAATCCACAGTTGATTAGGGAGGAGACAGGGAAAAAAAAGGGGAAAAAAACCAAAAATCAACTATTGCTTAGTCAGATGAAGAGTCCTCCTGCTTCCAGCAACAAAGCTGAGAAGGAAAGCCAGTTTGAAGTCTTGTGGTGAATCCCATTAAAGCTAAAATCTGAAGTCCATATATTCTAAAGAAGATAAAGGTCCAGGCTTCCCCTAGCCAGCTATTAATGTGAACAAGCTTCTGAAGTGAGAGGTTATGCAAGCATTAAAATAAAACAGTCAAGACCTCCCAGCAAGATCTAAAGCAGTGCCATATGGTAAGAACAGGGGATTTTTTTTTTTGTATTATTATTTCCAAGAACACTTAGAAGCATTTGTTCAGATCTTAATGGAATTTTTGATGGCGTTTGGCCTCCTCAGGAATCACTGCTTATTTTATCTATCAGAAAGGCAACTGCTGCGAGAACATTATATACTAGAGTCTTAATATTTTCAGAAGAGGAGACAAACATTTCTGAAAAAAATTAGGTACTTCCTTAGTCTCAGGCATACTCAGCAAAGGAGGACAGAAATTTGCTGTGCTAGAGAAATAGCACTCCTCACTCTTCTCACCTGCAGTGCAACAGCAGTGACACTAAGAAATCACAGGAAAGAATCCCAATTCAGGTGACACTTGCAAGGCAAGTAAGAGAAACCACAATTACCAACCACCCTTTGCAGTTAATGTTCATCTTAAAAACATTAACATCACAGGCCCAAATTAGCACCATATTCGAGAGACCACAGAATCCCATAACAGTAAAATATCACTTGTTTACATATCATGGTCTTCCAAAATCAATATACAACCAATGAAGACATTTAAAAAATATCAAAATTAAACAAAAATAAAAGCATGTTCAGAATGCAGAAGCTTCCCTCAAATTTTAAGAAAAACATAGCTTTTGTTTAAATTCATTTTTTTAAGAAAAGATACAGCTGATAAAGCAAATCCAACCTGCATATTGCATCGATCTACAGCTTAGCCCTATAAAAATTGTATTTACAGAAAACATAGCTGGGACAGACGTCACAGATGTTTTCCTCCTACACCTCAGTCATCTTATTAAAATGAAACCTCAGTGCAAAATTCAAACCTAGTGTAATAAGCATAGCTAATTTTTTTCTGGAAGAAAACTAATTAATCCCAAAGGTCTATCAAAGCATAGTGGAAGCTTGTACCGGGTTAGGAAAAGCAAGAAGCTTTGAGTTTGCCTATGCTGTGTACTCTTCAAATACCAAAGTCCATTAGGAAAAAAAAAAATTTTGAATGAAAGCCTAACAAGGAAAAATGTTACACCCAAGAAAACAGAAGTCAAATTACCATTGCATGTCTTCTATTTTCTTACCTAAAAAAAAAAAAAAAAAAAGCTGTGTAATCTCAATATTGCTCCATTTAATTGTACAATTATTCCCACCTGATCAGTAACACAGTTAAAAATATAACCTCCCTCCAAATTAAGGCAGAAACAGTGAAAATACCAAACTTCCCTGCAGGGCAGTTTGCCAGAAAACAGATCCAAATGTTTGGATTTCTTCCTAACTGTGTGAATGCCTAACCGCAGAGGAAGAGCCCGCTGCCTGTGCTTCCCTTGCAGGATGGCAGAGCACCGGCACACACACAGCAGGTGGAACGTGCAGGGCAGCATCCCCACCCAGCTCCACACCCCGAGTGCTGCTGGAAATGGAGAGGGACAGATCGGGCATGGCTTCAGGCACTTGAGGGGTGTAACTGGCCTGGCTTGTGTTTGGCAGCTCGCCCTGCCAAGTCATTTGAAACGCTGGTGTTTACGGCTTGAACGGAGCTGACGGCTCCCTAAGGTGCAGAGGCACAGCTCTTCACTTCCCCACTGTGCCTTAGGCAGGGCCGTGCTGCTGAGGGCTCACAGGCGTGCAGTGAGTGCCTGCCCACAACCAGGCACCTCCCGGGAGACGAGAGTTCTGCATGTGGCTAACAGGAGTCCTAAATGCAGTGCCAGCCCTTCCAGCCCGGCTGGGCAGCAGCCACGCCGAGTGGGCGGCCCACAGGCTGCTCACTCTGGCCGCCTGCTCACATCTGTGCCACACGCACAACCTCCACAATCCGTCCGAACCTAATTACAAGCCACCTTCTAGAAAACTGTCTTCAGCTCCCTTTACTTTACAAACTGGAAAGTAATGGAGTGGTTTCTTGGTGTCACGGCTCTCGCAGGTTCTGCTGGTTTATGGCACAGCCCGCAGACATAATCCACCAACTGAAAGTGCACGCTGTCATGAGCTATAGTACAGACAAGCCTTACTGTGGCTAAATTATGTCCCAGGGGCTGTATGACCAACAACTTCCAATCTATTATCATCAGAGCAGCAACAAACAGGAGAGAAAAAGCGCAGAACACAGCCAGCTCCCTGGAAGAGTGGGGAAAAACAGTGGTTGAATAAAAGGGCTGGATGGAGAAGACTACTGATTTGGTTTCAAACTGATTATTGATTACTTAATGGAATAAAAGACTATAAATAAAAATACTAATTTACCACTTTGGCAATCATTAAGTTTACCGATCAGAGCAGTATGTGAGAAAGCACAGAGCCCAAGAACCACTAACAGCAGTATTTTGATGAGCATTAAAGTCTTAAGAAAAAAATTTTAGGTGAAAATTGCACAGATACATTATTACATAGTAGATGCAATATAATTTATTATTAAAGCCATAATAAAACCTAATAGTTGGAAGCAGTGATAAATACATTTAGATAAAACTTACATTTAACTGTGAGGATCATTAACCTTCATTAATCAATTCATTTACTGTGGTGATTCTTTTAAGTGTTTGTATTGGATTTTTATAGCCAGGTTTTGGTAGCAGGGGGGCTTACAGGGGTGGCTTCTGTGAGAAGCTGCTAGAAGCTTCCTCCATGTCCAGCAGAGCAAATCCCAGCCGGCTCCAAGATGGATGTGGCACCAGAAAAGGCCACAGGGATGCAGAGATCCACCTGCGGCCCATGGAGGAGATCCATGCCAGTGCACGTGGATGCTTGAGTGGAGGCTGTTAGTAATAAATTCAGTTAATATCCCTTGGGAGGCCTGTGCTGGAATGGGCTCCTGGCAGGGACCTGTAGAACCACGGTGAGCAGAGCCCACACTGGAGCAGGTTTCCCGGCTGGACTTGTGACCCCATGGGGGACCCACGCTGGAGCAGCCTGCCCTTGAAGGACTGCACCCCCTGGAAGAGTGACCCGCATTGCAGCAGTTTGTGGAGAACTGTTGCCCCTGAGATGGGCTCACACTGGAGAAATTCATGGGGAACTATCTGCTGTGGGAGGGTCCCCAGGCTGGAGCAGAAGGGCTCCTCTCCCTGAGCAGCCTGAGAAACGTGTGATGGACTCACCGTAGTCCCCATTCCCGTCTCCCTGCGCTGCTGGGGGAGGCAGCTGGGAAGGAGGGAAGGGTGAAGGCTAGGTGCTCTTAAGGACTGTTTTTAGTTCTCATTATCCTGCTATGATTTTGGTAGTAATAAATTCAATTAATACCCCTAATTCTAGCCTGTTTTGCCCATGATGGTACTTGGTGAGTGATCACACTCTGTCCTTATCTCAACCAACGAACCCTTCATCATATTTTCTCTCCCCAGTCCAGTTGCGGAGGGGAACGATAGAGAGGCTTTGGTGGGTGTCTGGCATCCAGCCAGAGTCAGCTCACTACAGTCTTCAAATTGAAGTTGAATGTCTCCACACTTTAAGAGTAAACACTTTCATCAATTTCGGTTGGCTACAAGAACAAAAAAAATTGAATTTATGAGGATACGTGCTTGGATTTGCACGGTACCAAAATTAACCATTTTATCTGAGCAAGATAAAATGCTCTGGAGTCACCTGAAAACAGTGTTTCCATAAAATCTCTCTCTATCAAATAATGTGACTTTAAAAGTACTTTCCTTTGTTATAATTGCAGCTGCACATTGGAGAAGTGCACCTGAGCACAACACAGATTTTTTTTCACCTCTCAGCTGATGGGGAGATTTCCTACAGTCTCAAAACATCTGAACATGCCACATGGCATGGGATGCCTGAAGGAAAAGTGCCTCAAAATACCTGAGCCATTTGCACAGCAACGGTGAATCGCTGAAGCATTTGAAGTCATGTCCGCGTCAAATCCCTCAGAGGAAAGACTAAGCAGGAGTGGCTTCCAGATTTTAGAAATACAACAGCAAGACAGCAATGAGACATTTTTAGTTTTCTTCCCATGCATTTGCCACTGACCTATTTCACTGTGCCACATGGGTTCAAAACCTTATTTCTTAAGGCAGGAATTTACAAACTAATTTAAAAAAAAAAGTTATTTCAAGTAATGGATATAAGCAATCCTTTGTACTAAAAAATCAAATTGAGGTTTTATTTTATATGGAGAAACGGGGCACATGCCTCAGTGACAATACAGGGGCACAGCCACTGACTTCCATGATACAAGTAACAACCTGCTTAATCATCCAATACTTACCTGCAGGCTCTCTGAGAACTTTTGCAAATATATTAGTAACATGGTTCTGTTTCAGTTAAAGGCCAAAAGAGTAAGCATGGATGGTAAATTCCTCTTGGTAAGTTTTTTTTCTTCTTGGTAAATTAACGTCAATCTAATCTCTATTGAACATAACACTCCTTAAAAGCCTGTGCCTGCTCAGACTGATATAAATAGCAAAACTTCCACTTAAACCATATAGGCTCAGAAAATCTTGCATCTGAATTTAAAATAATGAAAAAAATTCTAAATATGAACAAAGTCATGGCAAAGAAATGAAACTGCAATGGAGTTGCCTTGAGCTACAACCTAATGAAACAACTGAGCAACTGCAGGAATTCTCTATTTAGCTACACCTTCAGTGTACCAACTCCTCCATTCTGATTTAAGAGAAACAAGACACTGAATATTGATGCTGAGGATAAAACTACCTTTTTACCCAGCCCATAACTGTAACATATGTGCAGATGTTCCACAAATCAAGGCACTATATAAATTCAGGCTATTCATAACAGAACACACTTTACGAATACTTTCTAAGCCTGTTTTTATTTCACAGTCTTTGTATGGTGATATCTTCCTCTTTCCCAAGCCCTAAAAACATTAGGCTCAGAATAATATGTGAAGTACGGACTAGACTGCAGCAATTACAGGGAAAAGGCGTTCTCTAACAGTAAGAAAACTGGCAGTGTACTTTACCTTCACACATTTTTCAACCTGCAAACTCCCAGACTAACAAATCCCTTAAGATCTGAGTGCTATATCTTCAGGGGGAAGGACAGGAAGAATTATGCGACAGCTTTTAATAAACATTAAAAATGTAAGCTAATTTAGAACTAATTTCTTTTTAAGTTTCCAAAACTTTTTTTGTCTATTTCTAGAGCCAAGGAGAAAAAAAAGCTGGAGAACTGCAGACAGCATTTTGATTTCTCACACACTACCATGCACATTAGCGATTGTAAGGCACGAGACACCCCAGCACACCGCAGCTACGCACCCAAATCTCTCCTGCTGTTTTAACAGACAGATTTCTGAATGTACCAAAAATATTCTGAAGCCAACACTTAAAATAAACATCCACCACAAGCAAAAGGAATTGCCATATTGATGTGGTTCCTTTCATCCTGATTTGAAACCATGCTGAGATCCAACGATAACAAGAAACACAGAAGGCAGAGTTTGTCACTGCTGTGTGCTGCAAGTTTGACATCTGTTTCACAGCTCTTGGAAAGCCCATTTCCATTAATCTATGAGAAAGGACAGGAGATAAAATTCCCAGGCTGCAGCAGGCATTAGGACACTTTCCTAGTTGACTGTACATTAAGAAAGAATTGTAACAGCCAAATTATGTTACTGTGAATAGACGGAAGATGCTGTAATTCTATTCCTCCTTTTGTCTTAATGGAGTTATTTATGCTGCAATCTTGAGGGCAGACTACTTACCAAAGACATTGCCAGCCACCTGCCTGACACACAAAAAGAGCAGACTAAGAACAGAAGGTGACATCCTGGTCCCATTCAGCAGAAGCTGGTCTGCGCTTTCCTGACTTAGCCTGCAAATTATCATTTGTAACAGTTTACACATACTGCTCCTGCTGCACACTAACAGAGATTCGTTATCAAACACAGGTAAAGGAAGTGAAATGACTGAAGGCCTCATCACAGAGAGAGTTTTAAATTCCTTAATAGCTTAGCTTTTGTAGTATTTATGCCTTTTAAAAATAAGAATAAAAATCTGTTTGGCGTTCAATATTATTAACATAAACATAACAAGTTGCTTCAAAGTTGAACACTTCCCTAAGATTAGTATCCTAAATCAAAGAGGCATAGAATGCTGGTCATATACAATTTCCACAGAAACTACATACGCTCAGCACACACATTAAGAACTGGGCTCCTTTTATTTAAGAGATTAATTTCAAGCACCTGGCCTGGAAAGCATGAATCTCTGTTTTTATTAAAAGATACCAAACTGGCTTCCCTCATACACAAGCAAAAGCAATACTAAAAGCAAATACAGGATCTGACAACAGAAGCTGTGGAGAAGAAGGAATGAAACCAGGAGGAAGAGATGGAAGACTGTTGGAAAAAACTAAATCAAACCATTCATCCGTCATATATATGTAACATGTCTTCTACTTTCCTGTAGAATACCAATAATTTGTACTCATCATATTTGCCATTGAGGAATAAAAGAAAGATGTTAGTAAGGAGCATCTACCCCCCTGATGTAACCTCCAGTGACCAACCCCAAATACTAAGTTTACAGAAGCAAATGTTAGGAAAGCACCTTCAAGCTTGAAAAACAGTCCGTGATATTAAAGTACGTTAGTACTCAGTTTGCAATCCTAAACACAGAAATACAATGGCTCAGTCATTTGAAAGAGAAAAATAACTGGAACTAGTTCCTCTGCATTAACCTAATAATCAAAAACCACAATGTTATTGATCCATATGGTGGGAGCTGTGTGGGTTGACAGATACTTGAGCATTTAATTTGAAGTCTAAAATAAAATAAGCGTGGTCTCAGCCCAAGTCAAAAGTCCAAGTCCACACAGGACCAGAACTCATCCCATTTAATCTGGACAAGCTGACTTCCCGGTAGGACATGTGAGAAGAAACTGTTTCTCTGAACAAGATTGGCAGTAGGAAAATCAAAGCATCGGCAACTTCACAGCACCGCTAAAGGCTGGAGAGGTCTCCGTCTGCACTGGTTTAAGGAACGGAGAACAACCACCCCACTGCCTGCAGGATGTTCATCATCTAGCATCATAATTAACGCCATTTCAGTTAAACTGCATATGGGAAAGCAGCAGGAATTAAAAGTAAATACCAAAGCCCCTGTCAAATGGAAAATTATCTTCAGCCAGCTATGAATACTTGTCATTATCTCTGTGATTGTATTTACCGGGTTTTGACTCCATCATAACAATCCTTCATTCAATCTCAGACAGACGATAAACAACAAGACTTCAAATTTGTTCAGTTTTCCCACTCAAGATGGGCCAGGAGACATTGACATTTGCATGGATTTATAGAAATCTTTATTTTTCAGACAGGATTTAAATGTAATCCTACAAAATACTTCCCATTTGAGGGGAACAGGAAAGGTTTGGGGAATCACACGCCTCTTAATTTGCAAGCTCTTTTTTACGTAGTAAAATCCTCATAGTAAAATCCTCATACAAAAAATACATTTTTGTAAGTATGAAGGAAACCAAGATAGTAGTCCAGTTTACCACACTCTTTGTGGTTTAACCACAAAAAATAAAATGTAGTTGGCTCGTGGGAGGATGTCTGTATGCAGTGGGACCATGCTTGAACCAAAACTGTCCCAAAGACTGCTTTAGCTATGACCAAGAAGAAATGGAAGACTCTGCTTAATGCATTACACAATGCATTCAGCATTCTACTTCCGAAGTTGTGCGACAGAGGTTTCCACTAGCTGGCATCCACTGAAATATATATGTGTGTTGAATTATGTTATATACAGTCCTCGAGCTACAGGCATACCTTACTGCCTATCAGTAAAATACAGAGATGTTAAAAGGTTAAGTCCTTCACTTCCACCTCCTAGTATAAATGTATTCCTCCTTTGTTTTCAACTTTACCATACTAGAAAATGGTAAATCTTAGTTCATTTATTTCTATTCCTCAATTTTGTCAAGTCACCCTGACAAAGAAGGAAAAAGTCCTTGATCCATCATCAGCAGTGAGATCAAGCAGAGAACTAAACAATAATAGACAAAAACCGCAAGAAATGTTTTATTTTTGTCTTTTTCGTCCAACATCACACCATAGCTGAAATTGTATACAGAAAACAGAGGAGAGAACAGACTCAAAAAAACTTGTAATGTGGCCAGGGCCAAATCAGCACTTGGTTTATTTCAACCCAAAAGAAAAACAAACTTCAACACAAGGGAGAGCAAACACTGGGAAGGGTGACCATTTGCAGGCAAAACAGGTCAGACATCTGAACAGATTTGCTGGAGCAAGGGAGCTCTCCAGACAAACACTTCCTTTTGGCAAACATCTTCCCTCTTACAAGACACTTTCCCCTATGAACACGCAATTAATTTATGACCTTCCACGTGTCTGTAACATGCCAGTGGCCGCCAGTATATCCTTATGATGTTACCAAAAGTTAGCCCATAATAGAAGCCTCCAAGGTTTGCATCAGCACTGAGCATATCCCTAATAAAAAGGAGAAGAGTATGGCTTGCTCAGGTCATGGGTCCACATTGGATCAGCCAGGCACAGACACAAAGGTTTTCTTTCCTATCACAAAGTGCTCAGCCAAGACCAGTAAGTTAAAATGTAACAGTGCTGTCCATTTAGCATTGAAATTAATAATATTACTTACAACTCCTAATAGCAAAAATGAAGCTAAAATGCACCAAATTTGAAAGAGGGGTTATTTGGGGACAGGGAAGAGAAGAAGGAAGCCTATTCAACGTCATCTGGTAAAATGCTAAACTAATTTACAGAAAGAAGATAGGCATTTCTGCGAACAGAAAACAATTTAAGATTATTCTTCCCCAGTGATATAAACATGTAGAAAATATAAATTCAACAAAAGGCTGGATTTGGATCACTTTCCTCCCATCCTATGGGAAACAGTTCCTAGCTTCAAACTGCTCATTCAACAACCTTGTCAAATTTAAAGAATAAGCTATGCAGAGTCCTTTGCAGATGACTCCTGAAGTCCAATTACAGAGAACTCCAGTTTTCAGAAGACAGAATGATTGGAAAAAAAAAATCACTTAAATGAAAAGATTACAACATACATGCAATTTAGAATCAGAATTTAAAGGTATTTCCAGTGCATTGGTTACGTTCAATGCAATAGCAAAAGAATCCGGGCAATTTTTTAGTTCAGCAACTTTTAATCAGAGGGGGGAAAATGGAAAAAGAACTCTTGTCAACTGAATTAGTTCAGTAAATATTAAATGTTCTTAATTTTCAGTAAAATTCAGTGAGTAAAAAATTATGCTAGTGCAACGCAATTTGATTTGAAGCATCAGGTATGTAACAAAACCTCCATTTCAAATCACTATAGAGTATTTCCTATTTCTCTACACATGTGCATTTCCTATTTCTCTACACAATATTCCTATACACAGGAAAACACTACCTGAGAAACTCAAGCACTCACAACTCACACTCACAACTCTTAACCACCACCTAATTTAAACAGGTTGAAATCTGGCAGGGACTTTGCAAGTCCTCAGAAAAGAGTACAGCCAAAAGCAACGCAGAAGTTAAAACAACTGTCCCATCAGGTCTGATGTAACTTGACAGGTACAAGTTAAGCACCTCCGATATCAACACATCAATGTCCAAGAAGAATATAAAAATAAGTTAAACTCCTCAAATCAGAAGGTAAATTTGAGGAAGATAAGGTAAAAGCAATATTAAATTCATTACTATCAGGTAAAGCAATACATTACACTTGTGCAGAAGGTTTGTGATTTAGACAGCTTTCTTACCACTTGTTCAGTACTTTCCCATGCTTATTTGAACATATTTGCACAAAGCTGAAAAACAAATTGTTGCAGAGCTCCAGCATTTCCATTTAGTGTCAGCTACACTGAGCTCTATTTTGCAGCAGTCTCTGCCACAACAAGAATTACTTCAAAAAACTTCTCTCCTATAGTCAGTCCTCTGATGGCAGTTTTTAGGCCTCTCAGTCTGCAACATACTATAATATATGCATGGTCAATCAAACCATTAAATATTTTATTGATGTTGTAACTGAAACACTAATGGGGTCCTGTTCCTGAAATAGTTCACAACTAAACAAGTATGTATGAAACAAGCTAACCCCACATGTCAGATCAGAGATTACAGGAACCCCAAACTCAGCTGGCTCCTTATGTTTAACGATATTGATTGTTCTGGAGAAGAAAACTGCAGGTGTTATATAGCTTTGAGAAAGGCCTCTGAAAATATTTCTAACACATGGAAGACAAAAACTTGTAAAGAAATGCAAATCAAATCTCCTCTTTAGAAAAGGC
>VYZQ01052738.1:25604-46552 GCA_013400655.1 Mystacornis crossleyi | reverse complement strand
GCCTCTAGTAGTTATCTATTCACCTTTCTGAAGAGACACAGCTGGGTTAGGATTTGTTCTGGCTTTACAGGAACTTCAGAACCTACCCAGTTCCCTTACAATAAGGACTCAGATATGGGAAACCCTCAAGTTGGAGCTTCATAGTATCTCCATTTCAAGTTCATCCCCAACTGATTCCCAGAGGGAAGAAGCAGTAAGTGAATTCGTAGCAGCAAAAAACCCAGCCTAATTGCTCTTTTCCTGCAACAGTGACACAGTGACTTCACAGACAAAACATAAAGGAGCTTTCAACTGCAAAGTAAGGAAAGACTATCCAATTTCTCTCTTAAAGCATGCCAGAATCCCCATGCCATTATGCCAAGATCTTAAGGTCAGCTCCGATCACTAATATTTCTAGGGACTGAAAAGACCCTTAAATTGAATCTCCAAGAAGCAGGACTGACACACAGGATGCAAATTTGCTGCATTTCTACCCCGCTGGCTTTGGGGCAGGGAATTCTTCATGGAGCAGCAGACTTCAAGCCCACTGTCCCATTCATCTCACAAAACTCTGGAAACACACACACAACCTGCAAGCACTCTCCCGAAGTAAAACCAAAGCATGCTGCACATTTTATGTCCCACAGTACCACTGCTTGATAAACAGCAGAGCAGTTTCACAGATGTTATAAATTTGAAGTCCTTCACACATTTCTAAAGTCCTGTATTCACACGGCAGCTTTTTAGCAACTGCACAAGAAAAGTTGGTTTAATATTATAGTTTTGTATTGGTTACCTACTGGTTAATTGTGTCACAGTAATAAACCAACTGACACAGTATTTTCAGAATACAAACAGAATACGATTATACCAGAAATTTTGCCTACTATAGGCACATTATGGCAGACAGAGATAAAACTCATGGGGCTCCAGCCTGCCACAGCCTCAGATGATATCAGCGTTCAACTTCAGAGCACACATGAGTGGCTTTGAAAGGAGACACTGTGATGTGAGCTGGCAGATTAGAAAGGAAAATTCAAGCCCTTAAAAGGGATTGCATGGTTGAGACAAATGAGCACAGGTGTCACAGGTTTAGCTGGAATTAGCATCAGAATTTGGGACTTTCAAGAATTTAGAATGTTTAAAATCTGTAAATAAATAAATTTAGTGAAGGAAAAACAATCTGTAAAAAAAGAATTCAATTACCTGGCAGTTATGTTTCTCCACCGAAGAAGCAAAGATTAGAGCTAGACAAAACACACAAAGACCTTCCCTCCCAAAGGATCAATGTGCCCACAGAGACCAGGGTTAACCCTGAAGTTTTTTGCTCTCAGCATACTGCAATTCTGTTCTGACTTCAGTTTAGCTAGAAAAGGAGAAACCTCTGCATTACAGCATCCAGCAACAGGCTAAAGCAACCCTAAAAAGAAAAGCTCCACTTCTTTGTGATGAAAAAAGCAGTTTCCAGCAATTTTGTTAACCAATACAAAACTAGTATTTTAAACATTTAAATGCTAAGGCATACAGATGTGATTCAGTGTTTCCCTAAAAATAACACATCTCAAATTCCCCGAGGAACAAAAGGCCATTCAATTATATGCTTGAAGCCTACTGAATCATTTGCTTTCTTCAAAGGGGACAAGAAAATAACCCGGTCAAATCCTTCACACACTTAAACGCTGTAACAGAGGTTTTAAAGATTGGGTTCCTGTATCTTGATTTCACAGTGCTGTCCCAGCAAGTTACTTAAACTGAATAATAAGCACAGCAGGTGCTCTCTGACTTCTGCACACAATCCAGACTGGTATTGCTCTTGCTGACAATCTGAGCTGTGCTCCTTCCAGGGAGATTTTGGGAATACAATTAAATTATTATTAGAAGTTTTAGTTTCAGATAACTAATCACATCACATTGATGGTAAAAAAACCAGCAGATGGACATTCGTGAAAAAAAGTTTATTTGCATGATTAGGCATCAATTCCTAAATCAAAACTACAGTAAAATATTTATTTATTAGTTTGGATCAGTTTAAAAAACATTAAAACATTAACTAAACATCTTTCATCTCACTTCCTAGCACACTTACATTTCAAGGTGATGAGTCTATTTTCTAAATATTCATTCATGCTAACTTTCTGTATCAACCATTTAATAAGCAATGGTAATACAGAAACGGAGGGACGGACACTCTATCTGCTTAGAATCCCGACAACAATATTTTTGGCCTCTTGCTGTATTTGCACGTATCCTTTAGCTCTCGATATCCTGCAGTGTATAAAAGCTCAAAACTCCCAAACCATTCTCCATTATTTTAAGAATATACACATTTATACACAAGCAGGAATATGTAGAGACTGTCATTGTTACTAGAAAGATTATCAAGTTTTTTTAAAAGGTAAAAATGAGCACAGCATCACATAGTGAAATTACCCTAAGCAAAAGCGCATTTTTCACACAGCAACAGAGAAAAGAGAAACAGAAAATACATAATCAAGAGGACTATAAAGGATCACTTGAAGTGGAAAACATTGGAAGGAATAGTATTTCAATTGCAAAAACAAGCCTCTGAAAAGATATTAATTTCAAAACCAGAATATTTTAACTATTCAGAACAAGGTAAAAACAAGAACAGTCATCCAGAAAGCTGACAATTCTTTAGTAGTCTATAGGGCTTTCTACACAGCAGTCAGAATGAGGTAACGCAGTCCAGCTGAAACAGAAAACAAGCCATGTCCATGAGTAACAGAATATTTTCTTTTACGCATGAAAACCTATAGCGAATACATCAAGACTATTTCAAGGGCAATAGAATTAAAACTGGAATTACATACTAATAATCTAAGAGCTAACTTGATCTTATCAAAATGATAGAAGAGCAGCCTCACGAAGAAAACGCTTATATAGCTTTGTTAGCAGATAAAGCTGAAAGGACACACACAAACCAGAATTAACAATATTAACACCTGCTTGCAATTAATTTCTTTAATCAGAGCAACATTCTTCCACTCCCTAACAACAAAGTTAAAACAGAAAAAAGAACTGAGGGTCTTGCCAAAGCAAAGACTTTAATTTTGTTAACTCTAAAAGCTTTCTGCTGCTTTCCATCTGCCTCATTGGAATTTCAGTGCCTATCACTGAACAATTTCTAGTTAAAAAAACAATAACAGGACTACGGCCAATAGTGGACTCTGACTGTTCATCCACCAATTAAATACAGGCACCTCCAGGCAGAAACCCAACATGTGCTGCTGTACCTTGCCCCCGACACAGCTGCCACTGCTGCACACATCTAATGAATGCAAGATAGAGAATGCACCCCAGAGAACAGCACTGGGCTGGGACACTCTGCTAAAATGCCCTTTTTCCATGTAATACTCCATGTCACTGTACATCTGCATTGGACATACTTATCAGCTGATTCTCTCTTATCTTTAGATACAAGAAATGGCAAAAAGCCAAGCAGTTGCTTATTACATGTGTAAAAAACATTTATGTTTAGGAAACAAACAGAAGCGAGAATCTGAGACATCAGTGAAGTCACAGGCAGTGACTAGAAATAGATAACAGCAAGCAATAACAGAGAGATCACAGAATAGTATCACCTTCTGTCTATTTACTTTTAAATCTAGACTTTTCAAGGTAGCATCAGACAATGTAGAGACTTTCTTGCAATTGCAGTAATGACTGGAAACAGCTTTAAAATTATGACAGAAGAGATTACTAAAAATGGACAAGATTTCAAATCTCAAAAATTGAACTGGGTAAGGGGCAGTTTTGAAAATACTGATGCGGTGTAACATTTTATAGGTTTTATCTGCTGTGTTCCTCATTAGGCTTCAAATCAAGATATGCACACAGACATGTACAAAAATAAAATCTTTTCTATTTAACTAAACCAAAACTGCCAAGGTAGAAGTATTTTCTTAATCAGTGTTCTGGATAGACTTTATAAAATATCCATAAAAATTATGGTCTAGAATGTCACCTGTTAACTATCATAAACTAAATATTCTGAACACTAATCTTCTATGAAATATAATCTTTCAAAAGTTTTTTCTATTCATTAGGAATGAAGGGGAACTGAAACAGTAACACCACAAATGCATGAGCACTTGACTGTGGTTTCAAATTGCAATATTGCTTCCTCCCTGAATGTCTGTCTTGTGAAAAAGTGCAGTACGGAATTCGGTGGGACGAGGAGTGTTAGAGTTTTTTCCTCTTAATCCATTGTTTAAGGCATCATCAGACTTGATATACACAACTCAGTGGCTAGCCCTCAACTTTTGTTTAACCTCAGACTTTACTTACCTTTCAAGTATGTAATTCCTGCAATTACTGAAGATGCCTATATAATCAAGTGCAGTATACTCTGGAAGTCACCTTCTCTAGAAGAAAACACTTCCTTTTATCCAGTAGCAATGTATTTCCCAATATAAATCCAGTTTTCCATGTATCCTAACAATGCTCTCCAATACACGGAGCAGCAAAACTGTAACTGTTAACAGAAGTTTCGGGTTTCCAGTTTCTTTTCCCCTTCGCACACTGCTTAGGCACGGAAAACCCAGATTGTGAGGCACAGCTGATGACTCCACTGCGTTCCTACCAAAGTGTAATTGTAGGGCATGCAATATGCAAATCACCCCAGAATTCTATGCAAAAAAGTTGAGGCCTAACAAAACCATAAGGCTGCCTATAGCTCCTTCAGAAATCAGAAGGCCAGGGCTGAAACACACTAATTACTGAGTTTTGGAAAGCCGATCCTATTTCCATAGCTGACTGAGAAAGACGGCCCCTTGCTCCTCCACGTAAGACCAAATCAAGCATCAGTCTGTATGGGCATGCAACTGTCCACAATCGTATTTCACACTGAAAAAACAACTTGATTTGGATATCCTTATAAAACATATCCTTTTTTAAAGAACAAAATTAAGTAAACAAAAAATAGCATTTTTCAGCGTTCTAGTCAACTCTGAAAACTTGTCACTGTGTGTTCACAGACCATCAGTGTAGCCTAGGCCTTAAAAAACTGAAGTGTCAAATATCTATGGATGTCTGCTGCTCACATACCAGCACATTTCTGTAGGACTCCAGCACATGCCCTTCTGCCTGGGAAATACAGGAGTGCGTTCCAAAACAATCCCACAAACTTACTTTCCTGTACCAGAAGCAATCCAAATTTAATAGAGAGGTTAATAAAAAAGGAACGATTTTTTTTTTAAGGCTAGTACTATATTCCCTTTTAAAAAGAGTCACATCCAAAGACAGTTCTAATTCTTGCCTCTGTCTTTTACACGTTTACAGGTATTCTCCAGTTATGTAAAGCTCTTCTAACACAGCACAGTGCAGATGTTCCTATGCACTTTCTCTGAGCAGCCGCTGCTGTCAGAGACACTGTCTTGGCCAATTGTGGGATTTCTCAAATCCTCTGCTACATGCTAATACAACACTTGAAGACAAGTGTGTAAGGCACTTTTTGGAAGGAAGTAAAATTTAGTGAAGGCTTAGTCTGCATTTGTTTTTTTAACTTCACCAAATAATCAAGTGGTTTGGCTTTCAGTCTCATTTAGTGAGTATCGTAGCAAAATATACACCTAGCAAATACTCATCAGAAAACAACAGGGGCAGGAATAGAACCTTAGTCTGAAGGGCAGGAGACACAAGACCAGTTGGTCAGCTACCTTTCAAGTATACTTTCACAGAGAAAATATTTGAGATTGTAAAAAAATCTGTCCTTTGCTAAAACCCAGGTGGCTGAAAATGTAGAAAGGATTTTTTCCATAGCTCAAGGTCGTAGCTATTATCAAAGCTATAAATTAAACTCTGAATAGAGACGCTGCTGAACTTCACTCTAAAAGAAAACAGCAAGTCAAATGTATAATTTAAGGCCAACTTAATCTTCAAAGGAAGACCAAAGTTGCTGATCTTGTCTTGGATACACCCCAGCCAAGTGAGCCCACCACACGCTGTTCACCTTGCAGGCCCCACAAGGCACTTCCCACTGTATATCCCTCACATCTTAACAGCCAGCACAGCAGGCACTTTCAGCCACGTCTGGTGAGACTGAAAAACCCCTATGTGAGCCAGGAACTAAGGACCAAAGCCCAAAAGGATACCTTGGTTTTGACTGCAAACAGAAAGGTTATTTTTATTCTTTTTTCTCTCTCCCTCTTTTGGTTTTTTTGGTTTTGTTTTTGGGGGGGTTTTTTGGGTTTTTTTGAGAACAAACAATAGAAGTCAAGAAGAGCTATTGAACCGTGTACAGAGGCATTAAGGAATGAGCAAAGTTAAGTCTTTGGCTGTTATCAGGTCTATTTAATTTACATGTTCCTGCCAGGAGCCTATGTCCCGAGAGCTTCTACATTCATATAGAACCCTGAATTTTCTTTACCAAAAGGTTTTAGCTGTGGGGGGGTTTGTATAAATGTATACACATATATGTATACATACGTACATGTACACAAAATATAAAAAACCAAAACAAACAACCCCACAACTAAACCAAAATCTATTCCAAAGCTTAAAGCATTATTTTATTTTCCAGGAAGAAATTTTACTACAAAAACTAGATTAACTTTTTATTTGGTCTAAACTAGAAGAAAACCTCTCCATTTCTTTTCTTACGGGCTTCTGAAAAGTTCCACACCCTGAAGGAACTGCCAAACCTCAGAACTAACTTCAAGAACTGCCTTGATACATCACCTTGGAAAATAAAGAGATAAATTTGCTTAAATGTGGTTTTACTGAATTCCCTGAGAAGGATACTGGAACAAGCAAATTAGGGATGCAGCAATTTCTACTACAGTCTGCAGTAACAGTGAATAGAACAATTATTTGCCCACCCATTCAATGTAAGTCTTCTAACATGTTTCAAGGGCTTTTAATTCTCTCACAAATATTACTTGTTGACATGGAAATTGCTTTGCTTGAAAGACGCCTCCTGATATTTATAATTCTGGCTTGCAGCATCAAGATATTGTCTTTAAAAAATAAAAATCTTTCATATCAGGCAAATAAAAATTTCCATTAAGGGGAAGAGGACATATATTAACTTAAAAATAAATTGTTTCCAAGAGTCAGACACAGTATTTGCAAATTATTTAATATTCAAATAATTTTCAGCTTTCTTTGTTCATATCACCAATCCTTTTGTTTTTAATTTCATATTTATGACAACTAGAGAGCCAAGGACACTTCTTTACTGCTGTCTGAGCTTGAAAACACATAAGTTACCCTAATAAGCACAAGCCTGAACACAAAGTGTTGCTCATCACAACAACCTTCATTTGCAAGTAATTTCTGATTCTCCATTGTTTACTAGGTCAGTGTACCACCATGGAGATGACGATGCTACCTTTTAATCAAAGGAATGAAGCTAATGGAAATAATTAATGCTAACTACCAATTTACTGGCTATTTATTTAAAACACATAGGCATGTGCCTGGACATAGCTGCTATATATTATGAGAAGCAAACTGTGACTTTTTCCTCCCATGTATTTTAAATTCCATTAAGAAAATACACTCACCCCAAGTTTAGCTATGGGACCAAAAAATGCTATCATGACCCAGTCCTGGGTAATAACTTCAACTTGCTATGATAAGAAAGCTTACTTGTAGAAAAACAATAAACTCTGCCAAAAAGGGATAAACAGAAGACAAAAGAGAAGTATACAAGAAAAATATAGAGGGTGAAAAAACACCACCAGATCCAAACAGCAAGATAAACAGAGGTAATGCCATTTATCAGTGGCACAAAACTGTTTTCTTGAACCAACTCTTGGGTTTCTCTCCAAACAATACGTAAATATTGTCAAATCTTACTTGAAAGATGCCACAGAGATCTTTCCAGAGATCAAACAGGCTCCTGGGTAAAATTTATTTTCCAGATTACAGGCAGATATTGCCAAATCTCTAGAAGATATCAAAAATAAAGTTTTATCAGTGCGTACTTGCCTTACTATTTTCTATCAGATACCAAGAAAAAAGTACCTGAGTTACTGGAGGAAAGAGAATTGTAGCAAGCGATAGGAAGTTAATAGGACTATTTATAAATCAGATGCAATATCCTCTTTCAGCAAGTGCCCTGCTGAACACTAAGAGTCTTGCAAGAGCAAGCTCCATGTTCTGAATTACTTCAAGAAGGCTTATTCTCACATGGGCCCTGGTTAGAAAATTTATCATAGGAATTAGCTGCATGAGAACAAGCTCAGATGCTTTAGCATCACTGCAACTGTAAGTGCTTTACAGCCAGCAATGCACTTGAGTATCCAGTTTACATGCACTGCTGAACTGAAACTCCACACTTAATTATATACTGCTGCACCCCTGCCAAAGCATTTACGTCAGGAGCTATCCCACCCCCCATTTGACAGTTACCTGTAGCAGCTTATTTCTGGCACACCTGCATCAAAGCTATTTTACTTCAATGAAAACCAGGATTAAAACATCCATGTAAGAACTGACAATGACTCAAGCAAGTCAGCACATTCTCATAAGATCTAATTGCTATAAAATACAATTTTTATCACATAAATAAGACAAGTTATACACCTACAGCCACATTTGACAGTGTGCTGACTTAACATGTGACATTGCTCCCAGCTTTGATAGCACAGAATGAGCAGCCTGAAGGAACTGCTTGTGGAGACGATGGCATGGCCACCAAGGCGAGCACAGGAAGCACTCGTGACCATTTCAGCAGCCTTCTGCAAAACACTTTCTAGAAGTAGACAATAGGGCTAGAGAGCCCTTCTGACCTACAAACTAAAACCTTCACATGGACAAGAACCCAGACTAATAAAACCAAGAGAAGGAAGAGTACCAGACACGGGCCACAAGAGGGAGGTGAAAACTCCCTCTAGGTCCCACCATTCCCTGGCAGGCCAGCACTGGGCTGGACCCCAGGAAGCCAACAGTGACTGCACAACTGCTCTTCCTGCCCTGCCAGCCCCTCAGGGTGCCACCTGGTCTGAAGAGAGGCAGAAGGGGCCAGCCACCAATCCCACTGAGCACTGCTGAGCTCAAAAGTCACACATTCCCACTCCTTCAGTAGAAAGAAAACCTTTTCCAGCAAGAGATCCTCTCTTTCAATTAGGCAACACCAAATCAGTCAGATTTGAGTCCCCTAATAGAAACCAAGAAAGTTCTTCATTTGCATGAGGAAAGAAATGCAAAAACACACGGTTAGAGAAGATTTACATACAGCTGGACACATTGAATAATGGGCAGAGTATCAGTTACACAGATGGTAATTACCAGGAAATTTCTTCCATGAAATGCAGATCTTAAGACTGCTACCAACTAAATCTCTTTTCAGCTTTTTATTCAGAAGAAAGCAGTGTATATGCATTCCACTCTCTTTAAAAAGAAAAAACCTACACAGCCTTACAGCCCGTTTTAAGAATTACAACTCATACACCATGGTTTATTTGTAATCCCAAACTGCAATCCAGGATATACACTCCTCATAAAACACACATCTCCAAAAGATATGAAGAAAATTACAGAGATGAAAATGCTACTTGGAAGTCCAAAGATACAATGCAGAAATACAGAAATCTTACCAATTTGTGGATAACCATCACACAGATCCAAGACAACAAGGACTATTTTCTTGTCTTTAAAACATGCAGGAGAGGCAAGAAAGCAGGAATGTGCAGCAAATGTTGAAATGAAAATGTGACGCAAGATATTGCAGGGGTTTAAAATCAATGTTGAAAGTTATGATGCCACCCTGGACTCTTCACTGACCCTCTTCTAGAACAAACTGCATTGTTGTGCACTTCTCATGACTCAAAAAGAACTGCAAAACAGAAGGGGTCAGGTAAGAGGTGATGAGACCAGAGACAGGATGTCTGTGTGTTAGGGGTAGAAAAAGGTTGGGCTGAGCACAGGCAAAAGGCAAGTAAGGCAGACTATTACAGAGTGATACAAAACAAAGGGGGAGAAGGGAAAGGAGATAAAAATCAGACAGTCTTGGTAAAGCAACAAGGATGGAGGAATCATCAAAAGTTACTGGAAGACTTATCAAAAAGGAATATATTTATCTTTCAGCTCAAAGCTGCTTTTATAATTGTACTAGCAACACTCCAAAAACCAATAAATTAACTTCTTACTTTAAAAGCATTTTCTCCAATACGTTTGTTACACATAAAATCTTAAGAACAAAGTTTTCATTCAAGACCACACACACACACACAAAAAAAAAAAAAAAAATTGAGGGGCAGAATCTGCTCCCTAACCCGTAGCCTTTGTTCTTCCACCAAAGGCCAGAGGCCCGGCCTTTACTTCCCGAGCTTCCTGAAGCTCACAGATATCCCAAGGACAAAGCCACTGCATCCAGTAACCCAGCAGCCCAGCACCAGAGGAGGCCCCGAGCTGACCTCGGCCACCAGGGGCAGGAGGAGTCGCGGGCACAGGGGCCGTGCCCAGGCCTCCCATGGGGCAGGGGCACCATGCCAGCACCGCTCCTCACCCGAACAACCACTGAGTAGAGTCAGTAGGAGTACGCTCGCTTTTTCCCTACGGTAACAAACCCATTGATAGATCCACGGGAACCCGTTTTGAGATAATCAACACGAACTCAGAGACAAATGAACGACTGAAGTGCTGCCTTTAGTTCTCTTCTCTACCCACAACCGTACACCATTTCACTGCCGTTGCACTGCAAACTTATATTCAAAAACTAAAACACGCAGTAAGGCGAAAAACAGAAACAACAAAAAAATCCTCACAACCAGATATGTGGAAATATGTGAGCGGCTGTACAATATACGTTCAGGTTCTCATGTAGTAATATAAAACCTCAGTGTTTGGATTACATGAACTATGACTCAAATACTTGTTAAAAAAATAATTCTTTACCATAATATTTTTTAAAGAAATGTGACTTAATGTCGAGAGCTTACTTTTCACAAAACATTCATTTCCAGTCCAATTTAACTTGGCAATGACCCCTTCACATAAATAACCATTTTTGCCCAGGGGAAACTAGTTTCTAGATTTAGAACTTGCATCACTGCTTATATATGGAATTTTAATTTTTTGTTTGTTTCCTTTAGCTTTCAAAGGCACTATTGGTTTCTTTTTCCCCATGAAACAACCAGTTAAATCTCTCCTACTTATTATTTTTATCACAGACTTGATCTCTAGGACCATCTCAGTTACAAGAATCCTTCCCATACCTAAACCCATGAAAAAGTACAGAAAACCCTCCATAAAATTATAATTCCAATCTCTGTGTCTGACACAGAGAGAGTAACTGTATATTGTGAATGCAGGATTCTAGACACTTATCCCAAATGAATTATCCTAGAAGGAAGGAGGACATTCAGCTGCATGAAGTGTGATTTGAAAGCTTAAAATACAATTGCATTTCCAAACTCTTCACAACCTTTTAACCTCCACTGACTGACTGAAGAAATGCATATGGATTTCTGCCAGGTAGGAATAGTCACAACAACCAGCTCCAAAAAGGAAGTGCCCCTGAGAGCTGTGCATTCACATCAGGTGGGACTGACACACAGCTCAGAGCAGAGGCACCTGCAAAAGATCCTGCTGGTCACTCATGAAACTGGATTTTACCTTGATGTTTATTTTACCATCTGAACTTTGAAATCTACTACATATGACCGTAACAAGAAATATCAAAATACTTACCAGAAGAAAGCTCATGAATCTTAATTTCAGAATCTCTTTTTAAGAACTGTTCACTCCAAATGCAAATAAATCAATTATTAATTGCTATTTAAAAGTTGAAACACTAGGATTTCAAACTGTATGTATGAACAACTATGTCAAGTGGTTAATTACAATCCTTATTTTAATACTGATAGTGAATAGGGCAGAGAATTTCAAATTAAAAATCATCCTCAACAGATTTTACTGAGTTTGGAGATCCAATAAATTTTTAAGAGTCGAGCTATAGCTGCAGTTGAAACTTTGCTAGCAACTAGAAATAAAATTCTTTCTAATAAAATCTGAAACTGTTTTTTCCCTAGTTACAAACAAAACAGAATAGTGCTATGAATTGTTAGGCAAAATGTTCTGCCACTGGACTTATTATTACATATTTTAACTGTTGATTTCAGTTATCTTTTTCATAAACTTAAAAACAAAATGAGTCCTTCAAAGTTCTCCAAAATGACAAGAAAACAAAACACACAGGAATAAAAAGAGATTTTAACAATCCCAATTCCTAATAGCTGTGGTTCTACCTCCCAAACCACAGGAGACTGCAGTCCTCTAATAAGCAAACCAATCATCTGAAAATCAAAGTTTCTTTTAGAATTATATGCATATTCTCAATCCTAACTTCTTCTTTTTCCAAGCTGTATTTCACACTGGGCATTCTAACAGCATTCTTTGAAGAGGAGAAAGTGGGGGGGAGACCCACGCCAAATTAGCAGAGACTACAATTTACTGAATGAAAACCGCATATATAACACAGAGACAACTGTTTTTCAAGCTAGAAAAACAGATGAGATCCAAAACTCCTAACAGAAGGCTGAGAATCAAGAGATCTAATTAATTTCAAATGTTGAAAGACCTTCTTCAAGGTCTTTGGATCACTTGCATCACTTTACAGCACAACACAGCTCACCAACTACTTCAGAGATGTAATTACTGCATGTAAAGCTCACTGACCACAGCCTGAAAGTTTCTTTTAGCCAAAGCAGGGAAGCATGGTCTGCCGTGTTCAGGATCAGCTACAATTCCCAAACTCTGGATCTTCTAATCTGATGCAATGTCCTTCCATAGGAAGGTCAGGAAAGAGGATAAAGAAACCACCGTATATTTAACTGTAAAACTGAACTACTGGTAAATAGCCAAAAGCATAACCACTGCCAGCCATGTCACATACACAGCCTCACCTACTGACAATTCCTAAATGACCCCCTCCACAGAGAGCTTGCACAGAAGTGAAAAAGTGTAGGATAGCAACTCAAAACATCTTCGCTGACCAAGCATGGTTCCTTTCCCATGCAGTACTACTTTCAATATCTGAAATGAATGTATTTTTTCCAGGAACAAAGATGGTAGTAAGTTTCTTTTTCAGTTGGAAACGTCCATTAAGATGTCGTAAAACAAGTAACAACATGGCAACAAAAAGGTACTGCTTCCCAGAATGCTGATGTGTGGGGACAAAATGCAAAACAGAAACAATTTTAAGCATGCCAGTAATTCTAACTGCTAATTCCAAATCTAGAAAAGAATCTCTCAAGTCTTGCATCTTCACTTGGTAACACTGCACCTTTATCACATCACTTTGTGTAGCCTGACTTTACAAAGCACTGGAGTACTCTGTACTGTACTCTGTATCTTCTGTAAGTTTTGTCTCCCTACAATCCATCTTTTAGATGCAGGAATAACTCATCAATTCCCACTGTTAATGAAATACCAACACAGCAAAGAAAAAAACCTTTTAAAATTTCAACACACTCTCATATTGGTTTCAATACTGAAAGTAAATACTTTCACTTCCCATCTGATATCTTCTGGGTCTCAGCCACAGCTGTATAAGAATCACTTTGCAGCAAAAAAAAAAAAAAAAAAAAAAAAAAAAAAAAANAAAAAAAAAAAAAAAAAAGAAAGGCGCCAAGCAAAAAGTCTGAGATATGACTTTTTTAACTAAGGCTGGGTGGGGTTTTATTTAAAAGAAAATTACGAATCAGTAGTTGAAGGCTGACTCTTCCTATTGCAGAGAGAAGGATATCACAGTACAGACTCTAAGAATCACGGTGGAAAAGAGCATGGGAAATGCTACACAAGGTGGATGAAAATTCATTTTTAATCTTGAGATTAACTCTATTTCATAACCTGGCCTAAGCATTCAACTACTGCAGTTTCCTGCAACCTTTTCACACCAACAAAGACAGTAATAAAGTGCCATTCACAGCACCAAACCCATTGATTTTATTGATACATTTTGTTCAAACCACCATAAGCTACAGGAGGAGAGCACAAGTTTTGCAGTGCAAACTGCACCTATTGATGGCATAGCAAAGGTAGTTCAGCAACATGGTTACAGCATTAGCCTGACTTAAAAGAAATGGTATTAATTTCCAAAGAAATAAAGAGAAAAGTAAATAAATAGGAGTTGGACTTCAATGATCATTGTGGGTCCCTTCCAACTCAGGATATTCTATGATTCTAACACCAGTTAATGGACAATGTGAATTCTTGGTGAACTGAGAATCTTGTCTCAGCTGAATGACTGTTGGTCTAAAAACTCCTTTCCAATTTGCAGGCCCAAAATGTTATAAGCATCATGAGAAAGGAAACAAACAAATTAAAACAAAGGGGGAAAACCATTTTGTCCAAATTTTCCAACCAGCTTTCATCAGTAATTTTCCATTAATGCCAACCACAGCTCTTTAGCCAGCTTCTATACCAGTTATGGATTAGAAGCTGGAGCTTTGGCCTGAAGACTAAGTTCCTTCTCCACCCAGTTCAGACTACTGAGAGCTCCAAATTTAAAACCAGTCCTCCCAGAAGCAGCACAAGAGCTGGTGATGCTCCTACCGCACTGGCTAATGGGATGGGTTACGGTGGCATACGGGGCCTACAAAATCAGCAACAAAAGTCAGTTTAAATTGAACTCGGTAAAACTATCTCTGAACTTCGGTCAACTTCTGCAAAAGGTTTCAGCTCAGGAAATGAACATCCCAACAGTCCATTTCAGCAATTCTGGAATATTTGTTTTTAAAGTTAGTTTGTAAGGAGACAAAACTCCTTACAAACTGTCCATTCCTCTTACAGAAGATATGGAGGAAGTAGTAACTATTCCATTGAAGGCACCACCTCTGCATACTGCTTGGAATAGTCCATCTAAATAACAAATTGCTAGACTTAAAAGATTTATTAATGCTGGCTAGATCTTCACATACGTTTCAGAGGTGTATGGCACACATATTAAATAGTCTGCAGGATGAAGTGAAAAACATCTCTCCATATGTCAGAATGCACATAGAAAATCAATAAATTTTAAAAGTTCTATTTATCCAAATTCAAAGGAATACAAAAGAAGCAAAAGTAATGTCAATTCATTTCTACATAGAAAGCTTAGGGAAAGGCTATAGATATGTTTTCAGTTTGCAAAGTGTATTTCATATTCTTGCAAAGATGTTAAACAAAGAAGATATTTAGACCACGCCTGACGTGCAGCTGGCTGGCAGGACAAGGACAAGGACAGCCATCAGGCAGTGCTAGGCACTGCTCACTTACTCCCCTTCGAGCCTCAGGACAGGCAGCAGAGAGCAGCTAGGAAAAGGCATGCACGGTGCCAGGAAGCTGCTGGACGGTGTCCCACTAGGACTGGTTTTTGTATCATCAGACCTGAGCAAGGCCTGAAGATTCAGTAAACATACCCTGAAAGTCTGGAAAACCTTCAGTAAGCACATAAAATTAGGTAAACCACCTATGACCACACAGCGAAGGGGTTTTCATTCCTCTTAAATACATTATTCTTATTACAAAACCCAAGGGAAAAAAAATCCAACTATAAATTCAAAAATACTCAAAACAACTCGAAATACAGTAGTCTTTCCATTATCTGAGACCTATAATTTTAAGTCTTGCCATTCTGTTTCAAGTACCAGTTTACCCAGCCGAGACTGTTGATCTTGTATAACTCAGTTTCAAAGAAAATATTAATCAGATGGCAGTGCACAAATAAAATTTCTTAGAGGTAAGTTCAGATACGACTAGTCCTAGTGTGCATCTGAAAGTTTCTGCAGCTAAATATGAAAATACTGACTTCATACAGGGCGTAAATGTATTGGTTTGATGGAACAATGTAAAAATGAAGTTTTGGGATGGCTTTGTACAACATGATGGTGCCTTTTAGGAGAAGCAGGGCACAGACAGAACAACCAGATGACGCTGATAACAGAAGAAAAAAGAAAGCTGTGCAGGAAGCATCATTAGCAAGGTGCAGTATAGGCCTAGGTTCTAGGCCACAGCAGGCTGCATTTTTAGTTTTTTGATGCACCAGAATACAGAGATACCTTGATACACGAGCTCTGACAAATGCTTAGGTAGGTAATGCCAAATACCAAATACCAGAACAGCAGCACTGAAAAGCACATAGATCACCTCTGTGTTGGAATTCTGGCTAAGGAAACAAGAACATTTTTTGAAAGAGAAGTTTCTGTAAACCAAATAGACTTTGTTTTTAAAGAAAGGCTATTCTTTTACAATCCACATTTTAGCAGGAATGTCTGTGTGCAGCACACTAGATGTTTAATTTGCTTCTCAAGTGCTTATGTCTTGACTTTTGTGAAGTAGGTCAGTTCCTTCACAAAGTGCAACCCATCATGCTCTTGAAAACACCAGTATTCCCTTTCAGCAAAACACCATTAAATATATGGGGCAGACATTTTAAAACTTCCTTCCATTTTGCTAAAATCTTGTAATTCTTATAAAACCCAGTAGACAAAAGGTACACAAATACTAACTAATCTCATGTCAGAGACTCCCTTATGCCAATTCCAAGAAGATGGAGGGGAAAAATATGTAAATGAACAAATAAATGGCTTTTTAAAAAGCCGTCCATTCTTAGGAGCCTGTGCATTATGCAGCAAAAAAATTAACATGATTGACCCATCATGAAAAGGGCTGAAAAGGTTTATCAGTGATGCACAGTTGCACAGGACATTATCTGAGCTAGCAATGCATGACCTAGTGACATTAGCAGAAGATTACAAAGAGAGGGAAAAAATAAATCTGATTTTTGTGGGGTGAAGGGGAAAAAGTCAGAGGAGGTGATCATTAAGAACTATCTTTTCTTTGAAATAGCCTAGGAACTCTCCATCTAGTGTCTGTTTCAAGAACAGCCTTTTGGCCAATTTCATTGTATGGTATCAGCTTTGCTCCACACCATCATATTTGTGGTGAGATGTTCCTTTTCACCCCCTCACTACAACTCCATACTTGAAAAGCTGACTATAGAAATCATGCTGCAAACAGAGAAATCACATGAGCACATGTTGCCTTTTCACAAGTTAAACCACCCCTGGGTAAGTGGAGTCTAGGCCATGGGCAGCCCAGCCAGTGAGGACTTACACGATGAACACACCAAGGTGCTTACACGGCTTGCACAGGCAAAAGTTTGCATCCAAATGAGATAAAGAATGTGGCACATAAAGGTTTCAACCATTTTTACTTATGGCTGCCATTAACGGCTGTAAAAAAAGGCTTGATGGCAAACAGATAGATGTAGGAATCTACAAGTTTCGAATCTACTGCCACAATTTTCTCAAAGGAAACTTCGAAATGTGAAGCACTGAGAAATGTGGAAGCTCAACCTAAGCAATAAATCATCAAAAACAGAAGGTAACCTCTGTATGTTACAGTTACGCTCTTCCTCAAAAGAGAAAAACATAAAAAATCTGTTAGGTGTTCTTCATTATCATGGGCCTGTACAAACTAACAATGAAATAAACAAAAAAAAGCATTCAGAAAAAAACAAAAACAAAACATTCTGGTGACTGCACAATATTCAGAGGCAATTTTGCCCGTGAGGATTTTTCTAGAAGTCCACTACCTTCTTAGAAATTTGAGGGAAAGAAAAACAAGGAAGAGAGGTAAATTCAACTTTACTATTCTCCAGAATAAGTCACTTGATAAATACCTCCTAATCAAAACTCTTTCAAAATTCCCCTTCTCTTTCAGATACCAATTTATAAACAGTTGTAAAATATTACAGAAACTGAGATTTTTCTGGCAAAGTACCAGTGATGTAGAGGTTTTTTGTTATAAAACCCATTCCTACTGAAAAATAATTCCTCCACCTGTTCTTTGAAAAACTGTTAGTGGATTTGGTATGGAACTTGAATTAGAGAAGACAATTCAAAAGCATGATTTTGAAGGCAGATTTGATGAGTATTTCCTTATGAAGTACATGAGACAGGCAGATGTCAAACAGTTCCACTAGTACTAAAATTTCCAATTATATCACTCTTTAAGGTCTGACATCCCTCCCTCTTCTTCTTTCTCTCTCTCTCGTATCGCGAGAAAGAGGGCCTGCAACAGTGAAAACCACGCATCTCTTAAAAGCTTAAAATAGCCCACAGCTGATTTAAAGGTTCTAAAAGTTCTTGATTTATTCAAGCAGCCTTACCCACTTCAAAAAATAAAATGTTTTCTGAATTTCCATCAATATGAGCATGAAAACAACTTCCACAGAAAAAAAAGTAACTCAGACACTGCATGATATGGTTTTTGCAGTTCCTAGAAGTACTACTGACAAAGTAAACGCTTGTTAGAGACATGAATTTGCACTTTGAGACCTGTCACTGACACATATACCCAAGCAGGATGGAAGGGCTCTCACTTGAAGAACAGTGAGAAATAAATTTGAAGTGCCAAAAAAGTCTCCTTTCAGTGCAATAGCCTTTGTCATCATTTATTTAATTTTTTTTTTTTAAAGTACATCTGTCAACACTACCAATTTAAGAAACCTTATGACTTGCAGGTACACTAAGGAATAAACATCCAGCATTCTCTCTTCACAACCCAGATAACCAGACTATTGTTCTTTCATTGTAAAATGGTCAAAATATCATCAGAGTTCTCTACTGTGAAGGGCTTTTCCCACCCCAGTGTCTCATCCACAAACATCTGTATGCCATACAACTTCAAACAAGCTTAAAACAAAATTATAATAGCTAGTCTAATACGAAATAAAATTTCAGAAACTAAGAATCATCCTATTACATTTAATACTCAGTCATCATCTTTAAGCAAAAGACCTTCGGTGAGCATGACTCCAGCGTAACAGACCTGCAACAAAGTATACTTCAGAAAGTTGTTTTACCCAAGCCTGTCCCTTTGTTTTGCATGTACAGACATTTATTACCATCGGTCTCCCCAGTGAAAACTTACTTCTCAGATGCTATCCATTAAAAGGGTCAAGAGTAGAGTAAAGTATAAAAAGGAAACCCAAAACTCTTCTTTTTCAAATTTGAAGACAGCTTGCCCATTTGAAACGGTGGCATTGCACCGACAATGGCCCCAGATGAACACCAACAAAATGTAAAAATAAATAATGCATGATGCATTTTCTGTGTTCTAACAACAGGTTACAACTCTAGACTTGAAACATGCCACAATTTAAAGGAGAAGAGAGAGTGAACACACATGTACCTTGATCCAACAAATGAAACAACCAACCAGCAAAGATTTCCTGGGGTTTTTTGCAAATAACTACTAAATGCAGGAACTTATCTGCATTACATGCACATTTTAACAAACACACACACACTTACTACTTCCATCAAAGCCTTTCTTCCCATCCATTAAAAAAAAAAAAAGCACACCAAGAACAAGGCACAAAACCCACACATCTCTGACCAAAAACTTCACTGCAGCCTGTGTTGTTGTAGATGGAGAAATCCGTACCATCAGAGAGAGCTGCATCCTGCTACGCTGTACGCCACTGATGCCGTAAGAATTAATCATTCACAGATCAACAATTGGTTCTTTCATCTCCCTGGCTTTCTCAGATCAGACCGTTATGTACTTTTTTCCACCTACTGATCCTGTTACAATCAATTTTTCAGCTGCATCTAGCAAAGACATCTGAAAAACATTCCTGTTTCTAGAATGCATCTCACCGAAAGAAACCAGTGAGGGTACCAATATGCTTCCATGGGCTTCACAACTTTACCAGTGTCACGAAGTGACTGAACATCGAATTCTGTACTAAAATCATAATCTAATAAGCTGTGAAAAAAATGTGGAAGGCAAACTGAAGGGCACCAAAGTCCTTCTTTCTGGCTTTCTACCAAAGGCAGTTCATGTGAACGAACCCATGAGATAGCTGACCTTTTAGCAAGTAAAGTTCTAGCACTAAATACTTCAGCTAATCAAAAACTAAATTGCACGTATACATTAACTCAACCCATATCTTTAAAATAAAGCTGTATTCTGGCCAGCCAGAACGGCACCACATTCAGTCACGACTAAACCAACAGGAACATGGCTTTTTTAATATCTCTGCAGAGAAAGAGAGGGCAAAGCAGTATTCATGATGAGTACTGTACCTCATCATGACAGTAACGGAAGAAAAAGTCACTGGAAGAGAAGGTTGTCATGGGAAACATTTCTCCCACTTTTATCGCTGGCAGGGTTTGTCCTTTAAACGCTCATCCCTGCAGAGGCCTGGCAGGTGACATCCCGGCAGGTGACGTGAGCTCGGCACAGCCAGCCCTGCCAAGGGCGAGGGACGCTCCCGTGGGCCACAGCCGAGCCCCGGGTGTCTGAGCCCGCCGGGACTGTCCGTAATGTCACCTCACGACGCTCTGAAGGGCGAAGGGTCTCGGCAGCGCAGACCCGGGGCTAAAAAACTGCACCCTGCCAGAGTATGCGGCGTGGAGGGAGGATGCTCCCAGCGCTCACTAGAAGGGTCCGGCACAGCTCTCCCCGGGGGAACGAGCAGCTCTGGGGGCGGAATGTACCGCGGCATCCCCGTGAGCCCCGCGGGGGCGGGTACGGGGACCGGCACCGTTCGTGGCGGCCCGGAGGGACACGGTGCCGGGGCAGCGGGACCGGCCGGCCCGGCCCCACCCGCGAGAGAGCCGCCGGGGCAGAGCCGTACCCGCCGCAGGGAGTGCAGGGGAGGGGAAGGGATGGGGGCGCTCCGCGGGGCGCTCGCCCGCGCTCACCGTCGATGTTCTCCCGGTCGCTGATGTGCTGCAGGTTGCAGCCCGTGTCCTCCCGGCTCAGCTCGGCCTCGGGGCGGTAGGACTCCAGCCGAGAGTGGGCATTCCGGCGCAGCTTGGGGCTGGAGGAGACGCAGCAGGACGTGGTGTTCCCCATCTTCTCTGCCCGGCCCCGGCCCGGCCCGGCTCGGGAGGAGGCGAGGGGCGGCCGGTCAGCGGGGGCGGCGGGAAGCCATGGGCGGCAGCGGCGACAAGAGGGAGCGGCGGCGGCGGGGGAGGAGGCGGCGGCTGCGGCGCCCTGCGGCT
>VYZQ01052738.1:8490-25473 GCA_013400655.1 Mystacornis crossleyi | reverse complement strand
CGAGGGGCCGCCCCGGCAGCCACTGGCGGAGCTCCCCTGAGCCGCGGCTGCGGGGCTCCCGGCGCGCTGGCCCCTGGGTCCCCGGCCCTCCTCACTCGAGCGTCCCGCACACGGACACGGACCCTCTCCCACAGTCCAGGAGCTCAGCGCGCTGGTGCCGAAGGGAGCGGGGGCGGCAGCCGCTGCCTGCCCGCGGGGCCCGGCCAGGCTGAGGCCGCACTGTTGGCCCCGGGGCTCCTCGGGAACCCCCCGTGCCCCTGTCCGCCGCGGGGACCCCGCGGGCGGCCCGGATCTAGGCCGGAGCCCGAGCCCGGCTCGACCCCGCACCTGCCCCCGCCGTGAGGGGCCCGCATGCAGTAGGAAATAGTCACTGGTGTGCCAGAGCTTTGTAGGGACTGCACGAATTCTCTGAGAACTTGTTAAGCTCTCCTGTAGACTGACGATTCCAAAGATAACGGGCCACAGAGAAATGAGAGGGTGTAAAGTGCCCCTTTGTAGCACCTTCCATGTGTTCAGGGCTTTCCCCGTCAAAATCCACTTTTGCCGTATTCGGTGTAATTCTAAAGGTGGGGATAGTGCATGGTTTTCATTAGTCTTTTTTGTTGCTATTTTTTTCTTTAAATCTTTGTATTCTGAGTAAATCTCTTAACTGCTGGACGTCTGAGTCATGGTAGTTGAATGGGAGCACTGATAATTTGATAACAGAAAAGCACTTTTCTGTGTTTATAAAAGATGCTTTGACTTACAGCCCTGTGTCCAGGGAGCCATTACTTATTCTATCAGGCATCTCATGATATCTCATGTTTTCACAAGATCTGCTCAAGTCAGCTGATTAAATGAAACACTTGCAAGTTTTTATCCTACATTTTTTTTTCAGATCACACATTGCAAAGAAAAAATAATTTTTAATTTTCAACTACCTTTTGAATGTTTATTGGTGCAAATGTACTCTAGTGGGGTACAAAGAATCAAGAAGAAATAAAAAGAATGTGAGGTTTTTTTTCCAAAATAAAACTATTTTGGGGCTGTCTTCTGTAACTGGTTTTGTGCCACTCCCCTCCCCAAGCATGGATGGGCAGCAGATTTGCGTTACATCGTCACTTTGTGTTTGAGTAACTCAAGAGAAATTAAGAATAGGTTTACATCTTTTTAATATTCGTGTATTCAGTAGTTTGTATCCAGACAAAAGAAAATTAAATTTTTCCTGAGCTCTGGTTTAGAAACTCTGTCTAGGAGGACGTCATGCTAACTAGTGCCTTCCACCACCACGTCATCGCTTGCTGAGGGCACCTCAGCTCCTCCACTGGAGTTCACCCTGCTCTCCAGCTGAGCCTGAGCTTCTGCCCAGCTTACTCTTTTGCTCAGACCAGGCCTGACCTTAACCTGGCAGCAGGGTAGGTTAAATGTCAGATGGGCATAAGCAACAGTCAGAAAATCTCAACACATTTTTTTAAGAATCAGATCGTCTCAGTATATATACAACAGAACAGTAAGATGTTACTGAAACACCTGGCTTACCACATCCTTCAAGAGGACCTCAAGCTAGTGAGATCTGTGTGGAAGAATTATCTGACCTGCCCTGTTAAATTCCACCTCCCTGTAGGATACCTACTTAATTTACGTACTCATTTGTGGCCTTTTTGACCTCTAGCCTCCTGGCATGACTATTCCTGGGGCATCAGTGCCATTGTCTTTTAAGTACTTTTTGTGTAATGCTAACTGGGCAATTGTGTTGCCGTGCTGTATCAAGCCCACTACATTTTTGCATAAACATTTCCCAATGCTAATTAGTTATAAATTTGTTACAGCTGTAAATCTATTGTAGCAAAGTCTTAGACAAAACTTGCAGTTTATACTTACTCCACAATTTTCATAAGCTTTGAAACGAAACAGGCCTCAGAATGATGGAGATGAGTTAATTACAAAGTTTGCTTCTCTAAATATATAAGTAGAGCTTAAAAAGACATGTTTTCTTTATTAGAAAGGAATTATTTAAACTTTGGTTTTTATTTAAAACTAATATTCTAAAACTAAACATTTTAATTTTTAAATTTATTTAAGATTAGTGATTACTGGCTGTGACCATGTAGTCACTAGATGTAATCCCTAGATGTGACTATGTGATCACTAGATGGATGCCCTTTAAGGTCCCTTCCAACCCAAACCATTCTATACCCTATCCATTATTCTACTATTCTGTATAGCTGCCTATTTTCTTACTTGCAGTCTCTCATTCTAAGTTTTTACCTTTATTCCTCCTCTTTTCAGTCTAAGAGCTTGCTGAAGTACATTCTAATGACAGAGGTGCTACAGTACATATTTCAAATCAAAGAAAAGGGATGCTGCTCTAGGGTGATGGTCTCCTGCTTGCATCTAAGAGCTGAGAAGAGTACCTAGGTGAAATATATACCATGAAAACATATTTGGGGTTTGATTATGATTATTTTATTTCAGCTATCTGAAGTGCATGATGCAAAAGTAATTGCATTATTTGATAAATATTCATACAGAAAAGCAAGAACAGCTCACTGTACCTTACTGATGTGCTTAGACATCAATGGATGTCTTTCTTTGATTAGAGACTATTCTGTTCTTGAGATTTACGATTATGTATTTTAAAGAGTTTGCCCTCCTGAGCAACTGCATCTGCTGAGGAACACCATAAAACTCCCTAAACTAAGGCCAAGACTTTCACGATTGGTCAGCATGGACATACCTCTGTTTAAAAAGTGCCTATTCCTGCACAAAAATATTTTAAATCTGTAGCTCCACTATACAAAAGACAATGGATTTTAATAGGCTAAAATTAATGATGTGACCCATTAAATTTTGTGCTGGAAATCTTCTTGGAACATTGTCAAAAAATGTGTTCCAAAGCAGCAGATACAGGTCAGTGTTTTGCTTATATAAGCTTTTTATCTATTTTGAGTAGATAAAAATTATAACTATTATTTAATCAAAAACTGTTTCTTGCTTGCAAGCCAAATTATTTGGGAGGCACAGTTTAAAACAAAACAAACAAAAACCAACCAAACAAAAAAGAAACAAAACAAAACAAAACAATAACCCCAAAAACACAAACCCTTAAGATAGATGAGTGGTGATAACCAGATCTTTTGATTCTNCATGCTAGCCCATGAAGAGATACTATTCTCGGCAATAATGCAGAGCACAAAGTCATGCTCCTACTCTGAAGTGTGTGGCAACCAGAGGACCCTGCCTACCACCACTTACTATACAGGAGGAAACAGCTGCTTCAAGAGGGAAGGTGATACACCAAAGAGTAAGTGTTGGAGTACTTCCCTAAACATACATAGCCCAGATAAGTGCATATTCTATTATAATCTTTTTTATTAGTGCCATGTTTCTCACCAGCTTGAAATCACTGCAGAAAGAGGCAGTTTCCCCACAAGTTGGGGAAGATTGTTCATTGTTTTAGGGGAAACACTTCAAGAACAACTGTGCTAGAATATTTATATATATATATACATATATATATAACTCTTCTTTTTGGTTTTGTTATTTCTTATGGGATTGAACAAGATAAGATCTGTACTCAGAAGCAGCCAGGAATCCACATATTACACTTCTGAGGGAAGATCACCCACACTGCACAGATCTGCAGTGAGCTTTGGGAGGGAGGAGGCAGTTNAACAAAACAAAACAAAACAATAACCCCAAAAACACAAACCCTTAAGATAGATGAGTGGTGATAACCAGATCTTTTGATTCTGCTCGTCTTTGAAATACAGCCTGAGAAATTCGTGTCACACAACACCTTCCCCACACCGCCATCTGATGTTTAGTAGGAGTCCTACTTGCAGTTTGGGCGTACAGCCACTCTAAAATGCCATCGTGTCAATTTTCTCATAGAGCTAATCACTGTCTGGAGTTTCAGCAAAAGCTTAAAATTAACATTCCCATGTACAAAGTGTTTGGTCTGGTCAACTGAATCATACCCTAGACTTTGTTGATTGTAATAGCTAAATTTCTTTTGATAATGGTAATAAATTCCAAATCACTTAAAACCAGTCATGAACACACCTGAGGAATGTTATTATCCCTCTGACAATTCTTATTGTTAACATTTACATTTATTGTTACAAGCCTGAATTCAGTAGCATTAAAAGACTTCCTTCCTGAAGGCAAGTTCAGAATGCATCACACTTGATTCTGACCCAGGCCGTTTGGCAAAGCCTTTTACTGTGCTGCCCCTCAAGGGAATGCATTCATGGATCACCTCTTAGATTCCTTCCCCCAAGGATTTGCACAGACTACTCCTGTGGCAGATTTCCTCTTTGCTGAAACTGTTGATTCCTCGAGGATTAAGGCATAAGGATTCTTCCTCTCTTTCTTGGACGTAGAAATCCAGTGCTTGCCAGAACACATACTTAGCCTCGACACAAGTTATCTGCCAGCCCCAAGCACTGTGCCTTCAGCAGAGACAGGTGGGGGTTTCTGTGGTACATAGCACACAGCTGCAGCTACTGTTCACAGGAAAGACACCCAGACCTAACGAGAAGTACGTAAGAGATGGGACCTGGTTTAAAAATACTCAAATTGTATCGGTGAAGTTATTCCTCTTGTTCTTGTTTTGCGGGAATCAAGTGCCTTAATTGAATCAGTGAGAAACAGAGAAAGAGTAAATCAGGATTTCTTTTGAACATCCAGGCAGAATTTTGGGCTATTTAATTAATGTATTTAACTTAAGTGCATAAATTGGGATATTAATCTCATGCTAGCCCATGAAGAGATACTATTCTCGGCAATAATGCAGAGCACAAAGTCATGCTCCTACTCTGAAGTGTGTGGCAACCAGAGGACCCTGCCTACCACCACTTACTATACAGGAGGAAACAGCTGCTTCAAGAGGGAAGGTGATACACCAAAGAGTAAGTGTTGGAGTACTTCCCTAAACATACATAGCCCAGATAAGTGCATATTCTATTATAATCTTTTTTATTAGTGCCATGTTTCTCACCAGCTTGAAATCACTGCAGAAAGAGGCAGTTTCCCCACAAGTTGGGGAAGATTGTTCATTGTTTTAGGGGAAACACTTCAAGAACAACTGTGCTAGAATATTTATATATATATATACATATATATATAACTCTTCTTTTTGGTTTTGTTATTTCTTATGGGATTGAACAAGATAAGATCTGTACTCAGAAGCAGCCAGGAATCCACATATTACACTTCTGAGGGAAGATCACCCACACTGCACAGATCTGCAGTGAGCTTTGGGAGGGAGGAGGCAGTTCAGCAAAGTGTACCATAGATGCCCTTGCATTGTGGAGGAAGGCACAGGCAATTGGATTTAACCAGCTGGGTGGAATTTGATTTGATTAGCTTTGGCACAGTTTCACATACTCTCAATTCATCAGTGAATGGAGTAACTATATTGGAAAGCTACTGGGGAAAAACAACATTGCCCCTGATGCTACTGTCACAGGCAGATAGAGCACAATCCCATACAGTCTCGCTCTGTGTTTTCCTCTCTTCATTGTCTCCCTAGTTAGTTTTTTTGTGCCAGTGTGTGTCTTCCTGGATCAGGATTGGCTGCCTTTTCTTGGTCTGAGATCTTGGCATGTAAAGAGCAGTAATTACTCCATGGTATGACTCGATGACTACGAGCAAGGGTGGGAGTGCACCCTCTTGAACAATAAAACCCCTTGTAGAGAAAAGCCCAACTAAACAAAACAAAATGTGTCAAACCAGGCAGTGCCGCCACAAAGCACTTTGCCAGCTAGAGAGTCTATACGGAGTATGAATAAGAGTCTACTGTGTTTTAGTCTGTACTGCCTGTGAAAGATCCCATTATATAAAAAGGTATTTGTTAGTCTCTTCTTATTTCATACAAGTCTAGGCACATATAACTTCTTTGGTTTCAGTGAAGCTATGCCTGATTTCCACTAAGAATGAGAACTGACCCAGGCCGAGCAATTTGGGATAGTGTGTTCATACAAAACCATCTTCTCTCAAATTCATCTCGAGAAAATAAAATCCCCTACTTTTACCAACAGTCAATACCTAGTAATTTTGAGTATCAGTCGTGGTAGCTCACAGTTAAAAACATTTACATGTAGTTAGCATGAGTTTACAAGTCCTGTAATACGAACTAATCAAGCTAAATACAGTGAGTTGTACAGAGGCATCTCAAGCACTATTCCTATGAAACACATTCTCAAACTAAGTTCCCCTAAATAGTAACATTGGTATTGAGTGAAAATAGACTTTCCTCAGTTATTTTTCAAATCAAGAGGTGAAATTAAAAAGTGAGAAAATTCTCAGTATGAAAATCAAATTAAAGCATCCAAGTTTTCAATAGAGAAGTGTCCAAGCATGAGCCTTTTTGATTTTTAGCAAGGTACTACTATTGTGAATACCTATAAGAACTCATTTGGAACTGTAGCGAGGCAAAAAATCACCCTTCTCCAGACAAAACCCCCATGTATATGTTTGGAAAATACAGAAAATGGAAATATGCATCTTAGAGGTAAAGAATCAAAAATTTATTACTGTTCTTAACAAATGATCGACAGATATGTAATTTTGAGTGTGTACTTCTTACACATTTTGTTCCACTCCCTCAGGTCCTGTGTGGGATTAGGCAGGAGGTTTTCCTTTGAAAAACAATGCAAGATTGAAAACTGTGTATGAAAATGGGCCAAAAGTTTTTCTTGTGAATTCTGTCCACCATCAGTGGTTACTGGTATTAATGTCCTTTGAGTAGAAAGGCTACAAAAGCAATAAAAGTAATAAAATAACGTTACCTCTTGGTATTCCAGGGTTCTTTCCCTCTCAGTGAAAAAATATCCAGGACATAAGCAAGCCTACAGAACTAAAATTGAGGCTTCCCTGTGAACATTTAAAAATTTCCCCTCAAATATAGCAAAAGCTGGCATGATACTTAGATTAAGCTTCCATTACTTGGGGGAGGGGGGGAAAAAAGAAGACAGCTTTTTCCTTTAATCAGGTGAAGCTCATGGGTTTTTGTTATCACATTTTAAACTACAGAGATAGTATTAATGATTGCTTTATTTTTGAGAATAACCACCCATAGATATGCCCACAGTCAAAGAACCCAAATTCATTTTTCTGCTCCTCTGCAGACCGTGCAAGACTTTTGAAAACCATTTAACCCCATATCTCATATCCCTTTAAGTGAATGGGAATCATAGAATCTCACTATATGAATCGGGGTTTTTTAAGACTAAAATCTTTAAAACAGCAAGTTGTTCATGTGTTGCAGGAAAGGGGACCAAATAAATAAAGTGGAGAGATTACTCTGTAATCACAGATGTGCTGTCCTCCCGTGGTGCTTCTGACATGCACACCAACACTGCAGGATGTAGGCAGGGCCTGGATCATAATTAAATGATTAAATTCTTGTCTGTTGTAATGCATTTTGCCACTTGTGTAGCTTATTAACTTTGCTGTCACCATCACTCAACAAGCAGATACATCAGTTGATAGAAAAAAATGCCAACATGAGGATAGCAAGTTCATAGGTTAAAAAAGTCATCTTTTCTCTATAAATAGAATTGGCATAAATCACAGGAGTCTGCAAAATGGGCCTGGGAAAATTAGCTGCTGACCTGAAAACACTTCCTGTTGGCTGTCTGGGAATCCATTTCACACAGTTAAAAGTGACAAGACTTAAAGCAGCTAAAGAAGCAGGACTTTATGATGAAACAGTGTCCTAGCAGACATGAAAATAAAACCAAGTGCAACTAATAAAAATACAATAAAACGATTGTGCAAGTATTCTAAATAATCAAAAGGCAAAATGAGCTATACTTTTTAAACTCTTAAAGAGGAAATTATTGTATATTTTCAGTGTCCTGAAGTCCTTGTGGCAGCTCTGGAATTTCAGCAGCTGACCAGCCAGCAGGCCCCATGACCTGCAGTTGCATCTGGCAATGTGTGGTTAAACAAGGAACTCAGCACAGCCATTTCTGTAGGAAACTGCTGACTAACATTGGGAAGAATCTAGTCAATTTGAATTATACTTCAAATTAAAGAAAATATAATTAATGAAGACATTTTTATCTAAAGCAAGGAACTAGCTTGCCGTTTTTCACTCCAAGTTAATGCTACCCTTCACTGCAGGAACTCTTCAGCTAACATTTTACCCAAGTGTCCTCTGCTGTCACTCAGAAAATGCCCCTTAGGGAGTGCTTCAGGAAATAAAATGTGTGCATTAAAACAGGTATTTCCTTAGGTCCAGCTCACTGCATCACCAGGTTTACTGCAGCATACATCTGTCGTGCTCATGCATGTGGCACTTTTATAACACCAATTAGTTCAGTGATGAGTGTCCTTTACTTTAAAGCTGCTTAACTAGAAACTATTTAGAGACACCAGATTTTTATATTCCAGGAACTTTCAACGGTCACATAATTTGACAATTTAGGTCTAAAGAATAACATAAAAGCATATAACAAGATATTACTATAAATTGTAGACCTCCTAGATAAGCTTGGCTCCAAGCAGAAAAGACAAACCTCCTAAAATTCATTTTGAAAACCAGAAAAGTATCTTGTGTAACAAAGGACAGAATATCTGTCTATAAGCATATGCCCATTTTCTTCAAATTTTATAGTAGAACTTCTAAAATAGCAGCAGGACCTTTCCATTAAATGGCAAAAACACAATAAAAAATACGTTTTTCTTTCTGTAATCTCTGAGTTAAGATAATTTCTAATACTGGGTGAGTTACATGAATTATAAAATTTGGTACAAGATTACAAAGCAAACTTCCTTCTTTGGAGTGCTTAGGCACTTTAGGTCAGATGTTTGCAGCTGCCCTTTAAAGACCGAAGACCAGTGAAATCCAATCTTTGGACTCTAATTATGTATTCAAGGGTACAAAGTCTCTAACCTCAACCTTAATTGTTTTTGTTCAAAATAAAGTTGCCAAAGATACATCTCACTGTTTAATAAGGTGGTTTATCCATAAGGATAATATGGTATTTTGTCTGAGTCTTTTAATTGCTTTCATAATTTTCCCAGTTGTTCAGACTGAGTTATCTTAAGAATTCACAGCTGGTATGGGATTGCCTACATTGCTAAAATATGTGTCTTGGTAATGGCTAATATTTCTAATCAAATATGTGTTGGCAAAGTGTTTGAGTTCAGGATAAATCATGCTGCTGGCCACAGTGTAGCAAACAAAAGGAGAAAAAATTATACATTATGTAATGCCAAATAAATTTTCTATCATTCATCATGAGCATTAGAGCTCACAGACTCTTTGAGTTTGATCTATACCCTGAATCATGTACAATCACATTCATAAGAGTTTAAAAAAGTGCCAAATACACAACAAAAAGCCTAAACCAGCTTGGCAGAACAAAACTTCCCAGAACAACCACTGGAAGAAGCAGAAATACAACTGCTGAGTTAATTGTCTTACTGCAAGTGCTCACTCTTCAAGATATCCTGCTTTTAGATGTGCTTAAACCTAATGTACAATTTTGCAGATGCCATCACAGCAGTAAATGTGTCAGGGGCCCCTGCAGAATAGAGCATCACTAAAAACTGCATGGTAGAATCAGTCTCAAGGAGAGTCAAATTGCTCTGGCCTAATGACTGCAGCACTTGAAGGAATGTACGAGGATCATTTCAGAAGGGAGTTTTGCCATTCTGAGCTTTGGAGGTAAAGGCCTCCTTTCCACTGAAAGTAAACAAGATCCAACAGCCTAATTTTCATTTGCACCACAGAAAATCTCAGTTTACACAGAACTCCTTCTGGATCCTACTAATGGTACACAAAGTATTTCAAAATGCTCAACACTGAAAGACACAAAACTGTCCCTCTTTCCTTTTCCTGGGACCTGTACATAACCAGAGGAAGGAAAATCCTCGTGTGAAATTCCTTCTGGATGCACGTGAGTTGGGAACTTTTGCTGCCCCCGATGATAGTTTCCCAACTTTTACATCTCAAAGACACAAGATATACTGTCTGACACTCAGTTCACTGTTATAAAGCCAGCTGTCCTGATCTCCCACATGCAGGATCATGTCTGTTCCCTCCTGCCCACATTATTATTTGTATGGCCGTACAGGAAGCAGTAGCAGCCTGTTCTGCTTGAAGCTAAATCGGGCAAATTTTCAGCTAGTCTCTAACCCAGCTTACCATGTAATTGTGCTAACATTATTACTGGCTCAGGAGAAGCAGTGGAAATATGTGACTGGGGAAAGACAGGACTGTTTTTCTGGGTCATGATCTCACTCAAGGGGCATAAGTGACTGAGACAGCAGCCTAAATTTGGGAATCATGTCCGAGAGCAAACGTATTCTCATGAATCCTCTCTGTAACTACTCCTATATTGCCAGTTGCTTTTGCAGGACATTTCAGTGTTTTTTCTAAGACGCTGAAATAAAAGCAGGAGAGGATTTTTAATCATGTGAATTTGACTAGTGCCAGATGACTGTAGCTTCAGCAGTTTATTTGAAATCTTCCACTGTGCTGTTCTCTTTGTTTCGGTTATAGCATTTGCTTCCACTTCAAGAACCTGCAACATCAGACAGCATTGCTGAACACAGACCAAGAATCAGAAATATATAACACAGATGCTGAAACAAGCACTGGCTTTTTATTAATCTGTTATGTTTACCTATCATGCTGGAAATATTAATTTTGAATTATCTAATTTCACAAGTACAGTTGTTCGATCTCTGCTGGTGCAGTACCTGAAACGTATTTTTAAGTAAAAGATGGAAAGTTTTCTGCTGTGCCAAAGGAAAATTAGAATTGTAATGTTCTGTCAAAGGAAGAGTTACATATTTTTTGACAAAAATTTTCATGGAAATGAGAGGCTATATAACCAGGTGAAACCTAATCTCTTCTCATGCCACTTCTCAAAAAGAAAATATTAACAGCTATTGCACTCACCCACTCCAACTTACTATTAGTTATATGTGTGGAAACTGCAAGCTACATGATTCTACTTTCAAAGTTGTGATGTCATGCTAGTCTTGACTTCCAGCAATCTATTTGAGCATAAGAGGAGCTGATACAATAGAGAAGATTGAGAAGGATTATATCTGGCTGTTACCTTCACAAAACCAACAAAAATATGTTACATAAGGATATAACCAGCTATAATAAATTTGAGGTGATTTACCCTTAGAGGAAGGGAGTAAAAATGCAAGGCTCAGTTCTTCCTAACACATTTGAGATTATACAGTATTATTTTTATGTGAGGCATTGGCATGAGAGTCCTAGAAAACTGATTTTCACAGACTTGTAGAACAACCATAGCCTGGAAGAGTTAAATCTTAGCTTCCTTGCAGTTGTCTCAAAGTTTACTGAATTCCACTGGAAATATGAGAAAAATTATTCCTTCGGTTCTTGAGGTCTAGGTTAAGAGTGGACAGTTTTAGTTCTGAGCACTTTGAGATAAAGATACTTGTGTATTGTTCCATGTATCCCATTAATACTTTTATTTACAGAAATACTTCTTTTACCTTCTACTGTATACATCTAGAACTTCCCCTGGAAATATTTTTATGGGCAGAGATCAAGGTTTTTCAGATTTTGACCATGATTTCTAGACCCTGATATGTTCATACTGGACTAATGCATTGTCCATGTCATCTGCCTGTCATCTCTACGTACTCTGATTTTTCACATTTCTTGAAAAGTTTACAGCATTGTATAATCACAGCTGTCTATACCAAGTATTCTTGCTTTTTCTTGTCCCTGAAATCTGGGAAATCCTACTTTCTTTTCTCTGTCAAGGCATTCCAGGGATTCTTTTCATTTTCAAAGGAGGGACACAGGCCCTTTTTAGTACCTCTATTTTATGCACCTTAGCATCATTTACATCGTTGAAGCTTCTCTCACCTGCAGTACATACAGTGATGAGTAGTGGCTGTCTTGGTTATTGTACCCCATATACTCAAGAAAAATATTGTCCATCTGCAAGGGTAATTTTGGAATATCTATAAATGCAACTTAATAAACAATTCATACCTCCACTGTCAAGTTTCTGCTGCAGAACTTGGAATCTGCATAAGGCACAGGTCTGCCAACAGCCCTGGGACAGAAATCCCAGCTCAGGCATATCCCAATCCTTGCGTACACACGGGAATCCACCACCTCCAGTTTTCATCCTGTTTTTAGGGCAGCTCTCTGGGAAATACACATTTAAAGTGAACCTTGCCTCACTTCTGTACTTAGCTAACAAGTCTCTCGTGGTTTAAGCCCAACCAGTAGCTCAGCTCCATGCAGCCTCACTCTCCTCATGTTGGGATACAGGAGGAATTGTAAGAGTCAAAGTAAAAAAACTCATGTGTTGAGATAACTACAGTTTAACAGGTAAAGCGAAAGCCGTGCATGAAAGCAAAGCAAAACAAGGAATTCATTCACCACTTCCCATGGGCAGGCAGCTGTTCAGCCATCCCCAGGACAGCAGGGCTCCATCACACGTGATGGTGACTTGGAAAGACAAACACCATTGCTCTGAACACCCACCCCTCCCTTCTTCCCCCAGACTTAAATGCAGAGCATGACACCATGTGGAGTCATTGCATCAGCATGTGGGCATGCCTTCAGTCAGCTGGGGCATAGCTGGGGCCAGCTTCTTGTGCCACCCCAGCCTCCTCACAAGAAGCAGAAAAGGCCTCGATGCTGTATCAGCACTGCTCGGCAATGGCTGACACATCTCTGTGTTATCAGCACTGCTCTCAGCACAAGTCTGAAGCACAGCCACATACCAGTTACTATGAAGAAAATTAACTCTACCCCAGCCAAAACCAGCACAAACTCAAAGAAAGCAAGATTAAGTCAGTCCTACAAAATAAAAAAGCATTTTAAAAAAATATTAATAGAATGCAAACCCTCAGACTCAAGTGGTACCAGACCTTATCTGACTGTAGAACAAGTGGATTCAAACGTTAGGCCTGAATAAACACAAAACCCAGTTCTCTAATGAGGCCTGAAACAGAGAAATGTTGCACAACTGGGATTAGTCTTTTCACATTGTATCCATATACAAGATATGGGACTAATGCTGTTTTCAGCTCAAACACCTGTACATAAAGCTGTGCTATCTTCACTAACCACCCAACTCAACAGGACTCCAATGTGATTTACAGAGTTTTTTGCAAGACTATCATCTGCAAGCATTAGACAGGAAGCTTAGGCAACAGACTGAAGTATCAGGATTTCACTAGTGGTGTAGTATTTAGACCTTATCCTTATTTCTTATTGGCTATAGTGGGAATAGGAATTAGGTTACAGGTTCACATATTTGAGATTCTGAAGTCACAGACGTAAACATCACAATGAGAGATGCATTATGCCATTAACTAAGCATTATCAAACACACATTTACTCTAAGCTCCATTCCCAGCATTTAATCTATGTAGCACAGGGAAGTGCACATGAGATATTCTCTTCTGCTCATTCTCCTATTTTGAAATGCATTTTAATTGCTTAGCCCTGTTCCTTCATCACACATCCACGAGGAGTATAGGAATTCCCATACTGGGGCAGGCACTCTAACCACCTTCTCTTCTTGTGTTATGGACATCACAGATGTAAGTTACATGGCATTTGTGGTATCAGAACAGTTTCCAACAAAAAAGTACCCTGCTCTCCTCATTTCCAGAGTTCATTTTATGAAAAGTCATAAACAGATGGCATCTTCGTCACACCCACCGGTCTTTTCAGATCAGAAGAGACCAATGGAAGGTATCACAGGGAACTTTAATGTTCTTCTAATCTTTCTGGGGTTCCACACTCCTGGGCTGTCAAGAAAAAAGCCTTCACTGATGTTTTATGTTTGATTTGAGTGTAGTTGTTTTGGTTTGTTTTTTTTTTCCTAGAAGAGATGAAACATTATTCCATTGCAAACCAAGTATTTTTAGCCAGCCATAGCAGGAGGCAAGTGCTTTCATCACTAACCAATTTCCTTTATATAATAAAGGGAAAAACACTGCTGAAGAAAGTACTGAGGTGCTGATGGGTTGCCAGAAGAGACTAACTCAGTATCTGTGGGATTTCCTGAGAATGAGTATATGAACCCATCTCTTTTTTCACAAATAAGGATTTCAGTTTTGTAACTCTTTATAACACTGTTATTTTCACCATTGATCTGAGTATCCTGAAGTCTACAGTTACTGCACATATGTGCTGGAACCCTATTATGTACGCAATTTAACTATATGGACCAAAAATCCCACACATTTTTAGGGACAACTATTTCAACAGTCTTATTTCATTAAGCTGATCTGTTGAATTAAAATTAAAAGTCTTTGCTATGCTATCTCCTAATGCAAATCAATTTAAATAAGAGATTACGGTGAGGTGCACAGAAACTGCAAGAGCTTACGACAACCACTGGTTTCCAGATGGGATCGAGTGGGTCAGGTATAGAGAACTGGAGAAGCAAGATCCATAACAGCTCTGTAAATCAGGATTTTTTGTGAGGTACTGATAAGACTGAAAGCATAAATACAGGATAACAAACAGGTTTCTGTCTGCACAGAGAACTAATCACACATGTCCTTAAGCTGTCAGCATCAGCGGCAAGTGGTACTGTAAATGAAGACAAAAATATCTTCAAACATTTTCAGATATGCACTGATTATTTATTTATGTTGTTCATCGGAATAACTTTTGAAGTTGACATCGGGAACCTACATAAACTAACTAACTATCTAGGTTAGACTAGAGATTTGGGTCGAGGAACTTTATTGCAATATACAGTTTGTACGATGTTCAAATTTAAGCCTTCCTCCCTAAGAAAGAAAAAATAAATCTTGTGAAGAGTTTCGGGTTTTTATTGTGAGACTGTTTCACAGGTAATAGTGAATTCTCATTTACATTACATTGCTGACAATTAACTATTGACAAAAATCAAACAAATTTTAGCAAAATAGCTCAACAACACTTTATGTCCTCCTGGGATTGTGAATTTTCAATTCCAAATTAATATCTGACTCATTCCCAAGAGTTGCAGAGTCACAAATGGCTTAAGCCCTTCTTGTATTCTTATGCAATTGTTCAACTCTGTAAACATCCATAAAATATTTCTAGAATACATTTGAATGGTTAGGAACTACTCAGAAATAGTTTTTTATTCAATGCTAAATAAGTTAAAATATACTAGCTGATAAGGAAGAATAAAGAGAAGAGAAATAAAATAACCATTATCTAGTATTCAGTGGTTATGGATATCTTTGTACTTCAAGCTTAACTATATCCACATTTACCAAAGTAGAAATATTAGTGAGAAAATTATGTTTGACTAAGCATACTGCAACAAGGCCAGCTCTAAAGACAAGGTGTTGCTTTTTAAAATGGGATGTGAATGAACTTGGATATCTCAGTCTTAAGAGCTCCTGACCCAGCTACAGTTTTGCTCCTGTCAACAGCTACAATTTTTCCAGTACTCAGACAGCTGCTGCTTACACTCAACCTAACCTGAATGCAGAACACAACCTGATATCATCAGGGTTTTCAGTTAACTTCAAAGTTGCAAAACCTACCTCATACTTTCAGATCAAGCTTCACACATGAAGCCAACAAAACTGTTACAACCTTTTAAAATGACATCATCCGTGCGTGGGATGTTTATGGAGCATCTTCTATAGCACAGAATCAGGATCACTCTCCCAGACGTGTAGGATGTATCCAATTCCTCCTCTGCCACAGAACATTCAACCTCACCTCTCCTGCGAAGTCTTCAGCCACTATGCTGGTCAAGGTCTGCTGTGTGTACACCATTATTCTGATAACACCATCTCCCCTTCTTTACCACAGCTGTTCCTCGCAGGACTTTTTCTTCAAGATATAAGTTGATTTGTCTTGGGAAGGGTCAGGAATTTATAACCTTGGTTTTGGGTGCATATCATGATTCAGTTCAATTGAAAAATCAGCCCTCTGGTCCTAGCTCTTCTCTGAACTGTTTGTTTGTTTGGTGAAAGGAAAAGGACTTCAGCAAGGGCAAATAACTCCATCCTCAGAGTTATGTGGAAATGCTGCCTGCCATCCCACTGAAATAAAGAACCAGACTATGGAGAAATACCTAGAGTTTAGGTTACCATTGTTAGGTATGACAAGTATCACTTCAAGCAATTAACAAACTTATCCCGGAATCTGGAGAAAGAAGACAGACTTTCTACACCTACTCCTATGAACTTTTCTGAATTTTAAGTAAGCAGTCATGTATTGTGTAGAGAGCTTGTACACACTGAGAGACCCAGTTACCATATTTGGGACTGGATATCTGAAGTTAAGACATGCAACCATTTACTGGACCATTTAATATCTGGCCCTTAAGATAGGGCTATTTCCCACAGCAGGTTCCCAAATGACATTGCAGTTCTCCTGGGTACCACCAGTGTGGGATGCTCTTCAAGGTTTCACCCGCTCTAGCACTTCTGCAGTGATGAGGCACAAGTAAATCTGCAAGTCAAGTTCTGTCTGTGCAGCAACTCTGTTCTTCAGGCAGGTCTGCTTCTCTCCTCACTGGACCTATTCATCTTCACAAACGTTGAAGGAGAACCAGGTGTAGCACTCCAGATTCATTTCGTACCACTACTGAATAATCAGCTAAGACAGTAGGCACAGCTACTTGTTCCGGCCCCTTTGTTGCAGTATATTCCTTCATTTTGCCTCAGTTATCTGCTGGGTTGGTTTTTTTTTTTTTTTGGTAGCTTATATGGTACAAGGTCTAGCTATGCTTTCTGCTACTATTATTGACTGCCTTGAGCAAACAAAACCTGCTGATCTGGCCTGAATGTCACACCTGATGACGTAACAGCTACATTCCTTGTATTTTTGAATACCTTTCATCCTACTTTATGTTTCTAAAGATTCAAAGTAGATGACTACGTTAGGAATATAATACTTAACCACATTTAAAATGTATTTAGCTGTTGTCCTTATGATTTTATTCATCTGATAGGCTTATTTCCTTATCAAGTGTGTATTTTAAAACAAAGCTGCTGTCTTGACACCACTTC
>VYZQ01052735.1:62138-73951 GCA_013400655.1 Mystacornis crossleyi | reverse complement strand
AAAAAAAAAAGTGGGGCAGACTTCTGTGGATTAATGAATTTGTATGAAAGTTTTAGTTTAAACTAAGTGTTGTACATGTGAACAAAATTGAGCGTAGTACTGCAAGTAACTTGTGTCTATATAAAATAAGAAAACAAAATGTTGTATAAAAACAAATCGAAGTGAAACATGAACAGTATGTCCTGATTGTCAAATACTCTCTCTTTCTCCTGTCTTAACTTGACTAACTGCCTCAAGTGGCAGCAGGCAAAAGTAGGCTTTGTCACTTTGTACAGGACCAGCTGTACACTTCTTTTCTGAGTAGTTTGTAGTCCTCCCATTCTACAGTCTCCCATGGACTGAAGCTTAACAAGGTGTACACAGTTTTCTGTGGCTGGTATTTCTTAATTTTTTAGATCAGTTAAAAAAAAAAAATCCTGAGTTTTTAAATTTCATTCAAAGTTAATTTTCTAAGGGTCATATTGTCGTGTATTCTCATGTGGCATTGTAGAAAAACTTCACAGGGAAGACTACGCATGGCACATTTATCATCTTTCTAAGACTGTGATATAAAGAATAACCTAAATGGTAGTTATTGAGCTGGACACCAGTGTTCAAGGGGTTCTTTCGTGATGCAGGCTTGTACCGATGTGTTGAACCTAAAGGATCTAAGTGCCTGTTTGTTAAAGTTCTTTTGGTGTTGTGACAGTAATGCATGGGAGGTGTGAGCACCCTGTGCTTCTCAAAATGAAATGTCGTAGTGTCTGCATTACCTTTGTCCTAAGGCGGGTGAGAGTGGGATTGACAGAGGATTTTTGCTGCACCAATTTTCTTTTTATCTTTTCGGTCTGCCTATGTCCCTGCTTCCCGGGTTTGGAGGTGAACAGTTTAGAGCTATTTGTTTGGTTTTGGTTTTGTTTTTTTTTTTCTTGTTTTTTCCCTGACCATGTAATGACACATTATCTTAAACTTTCCTATATCAGTGCTGCACCCATTGCCTCCTGCTCTGGCCAGCGCAGCCCTTCCTTTGCTCTGGCCATGGTTCCTGTGCCACCGGCTGAGCAGCGCTTCCCCAGACCTTTTGCTCCTTCGGGCAGCAGCCGCGCTGGCTCTCCAATGTCTGCCCACCGAGTCTTGGTGCCGGTGTAGCAGAAAAAGCGGACAGGAACGCAGAGAAGAGAGCGGGACGGTGGCGATGCCGAAGGAGTTGAAGGCACTCGGGATCGCGCTGCTGGGGCCAGGCGCAGGCTCACGCTGTGGAGGCAGCGGTGTCCCCAGGGAAGACGGGCGTGTTCCCCGAGGGTGCGGAGCGGCAGGCTCTGTCCGGGCGCTGGAAGGTGCCGTGTGCCCTGGAGTGAGCCGTGTCTCCGCTAGATGGAGCGCCCGGAACGGCGGAGCGGGAGCGCAGCGGGAGCGCTCCCGGCCCGGCCCCGCTGCGGGACCCGCTCCGCGCACGGAGAGAACCCGCATGCACCCGAACTACCTCCGGTGCTTAAACCGGGCTTGTTTCCCTCCCCCCCCCCGGCTCCCTACAGAATGTCCCCAAAGCAGGGAGATCACCCGTACCGAAGAATGCACACGTTCTGCTCGGAACTGCCCCTAACTCTTTAAAGGCTGAACATTTTATGTATTTTGTTCCCTTCCCCCTCCTCGAGCACGTTGGTTGGAATAAGGGCTTCTGGCTGCTTCTGTTGTGAAAAATCTAGAGTTAATGCTGAATGCTTGTGAAACGTGTGTTGAGTGGTGCTGAAGAGGTTAACTCTGTGCTACTGGGGCTCTGGAGATATTGGCTATGAAGTACTGGAGAAGTCAATGGATGTACCATGCTTAATAGAAACAGAAAATTAGTGAGTGTTACTTGCCTGAGGTAAGCATGAGCCTCTGTTATGTCCTGATCTTTGTGCAAAAACCTGGTAAAGGAGAGCAATCTTAACATAGACCTGATATTAGAAACAGGGATAGTCATGACAAGAAAATACCCAAGGATGAAATGTTGCCTTTTAGTTTACAAGAATAGAGGAAAATCCTTTTATTTAATATTTTTTACAAAACAGATTATTTAAAAAATCTGTGCTATTTCCCTACTCTATTTTAAAAAGACATAGTACATCTACAGAAAATAGAATACTATGTGAAATACAGGCAGAGAGATTGATAATTGATAGTAATTTATCAAAATATGTTACTGATGTATTTGATTTTATACTATGCTGGTTTTCCTGGTTTGAAGTTCTGGGAGCTATTTTTTCATGTGGTGTTAGATAAGGAGGGTTTAGAGAAAGGGCTGCTCTACTATTAGATTTTATGCCACTTGCCTGAATTATTTTTGTACATCAACCACTTTATAAAGTTGAGAAGAAAATACATTCTTCACATGGAGCATTTAATATGCAGTCGTGATTTATTTTTTCTAACACTTGATGTGGAGGCATACAATACTCGGAATACTGCATACTTCCTATATGTGTGAACTTCTTAATGTAGGCTACTACTGAAATGAGTCTGAAGTGTAAAATGGTATGTGGTGTTGCAGGTGACATGTTTTAGAGCCTTCTTTTACTTGATGGAAATGGTTTGACTATTAGACAGTCTGCCATGGTAATTCTAAAGGTTAACTTCTAGGTCAAAGGTATGGAAATGCAAAATTTGAACTTAAGTTTTAAGTTGACTACTGGGTCTTGAAAAACTGAGTGGTTGATTTTAAATGGAATGTGTTATGTTAAATGAACAGATGCATTGCAAATATAAGTGGGTTGGGATTTGTAAGTCAGTTGTGTGAGAAGCACCTTTTTGTTTTGTTTCAGAGCTTCTCTTCTTTCATGTTTTCATTTGCATATTCAAGATTGATCCAGGCTTTGCTGTTGGCATTTTTCAAATGGTATTCTCAATGGATGTGGGGAGAAGGTGCCTGTCTGCGAGTTCTCTGCCTGTGCCATGAGCTATGACACGGACAACCCAAAGAGGCTGGAGGAGGGAGTGTTGCCTCCCATGGTGGTATAGCAGGCATTGCATTTCAGATGGATCCATTATTAGTGTGGAAGAAGGTTTTGTCTCCTACAATGTTTTTAGGAACACTCACAGAGGCTGATGTGGGCAGTGTAGATAGTGGGCCTCTTTTTTTTTTTTTTTTTTTTAATGTTGGTATTTGTTGTTAATTGATAGGTGCTTGATAATATCAGCGGCCAAGTGTGGGGTGAGTTCAGTTCCTGACCCAGCAGGGCCAAACTGAGGCAACTGGGAAATGTCATATGCTGTAAGTGAAGTGGCCTTTGCAATTGCACATACTGGCTGTGGTAGAATGAAATAAAAATGGAGTGGTTAATAATTTGCAGATGAGATGTTGCTGAGGTCTGTGCTGTTCTGTGGAATTGTGTGGTGCTGTTACAGGGATGCTGTCCCTGTGCAGGGGGAGGGAAGGTCAGGCTGTGTACAGGCATTCGTGTCCCTTTGGCACAGCTGTGGTGGCACTTAGGGTATATATAGCCATAATAGGACTGTGGGGGTGATTAATGGGCTGGGTTAGGGACAAAAGTGTGTGTAAACAAGGAAATGGCTTTAAAGAAGAGACATTGATTTTATATTTATAAAAATAAAACACATTTTGTTACTTTTTTTCTTTTTAGACATAATGACAAGTTATTCTTGAAAGGAATGAAAATTGGTAATGACTTTCCCCTGCATCTCATAGTATATATCAGGCTAAAGAATTGTGTTTCTTAGGTCTCCTACACTACCGAATAATGTATGTTTATTGTTTATATGTGTATAGATGATTTGGATAGTTCAGATATAGCTGTACTTGTTTTAATAACATAATTATGTAAATGTCAGAAATCTATGGTATTTGTGGGTCATATTTTTCTGACTTCAAATTGGGTGAAAATTAAGGATAAAAGGCCAGTGAGAAATACACTTCTACAATTACTGTTAGCTACATTGCCAGTGCTAAATTCTCTTGAAATAATTGTTCAGCGCACTGCTTTTAAGAATTTAATCTGTTTTATGGATGTCCTTTTAGCTGTAAAATAGTGCAGTAGACAGAAGAAGCTTTGCTTGACGATCACCATGTTCCAGAACTTTACTTTGTGAAATTGGATAGACTTACATAGTTCCAAACTGTTTGGCTAGGAAGCATGCTGCCTTTGATTTTGACAAAATGTAGAAGGAGTTGGTCACCTTATGTAACATATTTGTTTTTCATTAAACGTGCTGATAAGGTCTCATTAAAGTACCATATATTATTTATGGTATTTCATATGAAACTGAACTGAAGGGAAATTTCTCTCAGCTTAGGGCATTTGCAGACTAACATCCTTTCTGTGCTAGGAAAAAATAAAAAGAATGAAGAAAAGTATGACATGGTCCTGTCAGAACAGGAGACTGCTTAAGGCACAGAGAAAGTATGAAAAAAGGAGAAAGGGCACAGAGATGGCTCATTTCTCCTCCTCCTCACTCGCTCTTGCTCTGTGGCATGAAGGGTTTTTCGGTTGGTGGTTTGGGATTTTTGTTTGGGTTTTTTGGTGGCCTTTTTTTTTGGTGATTAAATAATCTGGGCTGTTCTAGTAGATGAGTCCATGATAAACTGCAAAAGCATGGATGTTTCCTAAGCAAAACCTAATTTCTGTATTGTAAGTTTGTGCATGATTGTTTTGGTGTTGACTACCGAGTTATGAATGCACTGGTTTTGTTACATTGACTGCTTTTGAGAAAGAAAATTACATAATAACTGATTTTGCTGGAAAATTTTCGGTTTTACATGAAGACTTAGTGGATCTAAATCAGTCTCTGAGGCTTGTGTGGGTGCAGGTATGTGTGTGCACATGTAGAATGAAAAAGAAATTATTCTTTTTTTAATGTAGCACCTGAGTTGCAGTAGCGTATTTTGATTCTGTTTCCAGTTAAGTGGGGACTATTATTTGTTTTTAAGGGTAGATCTTATATCAAACCATTTATGAAAATAGATGAAATAGAGTTCTCTTGTATGTGGGTTATTTGTTTATTGTTGTTAGTATGAAACTCTTGGTCTCAGATGTGTTTTTGTGGGTATTAGATATCCTATAAAAGAGGTGATTTTCAAATCTTCTGCAGAGTCCTTTTAAAAGGAACCCCTTCAAAACCTCAGGTGGTTCTTTGAGGTTTGACCTTCTTTCCTGATGAATGAATATTTAATTCATTTGTCAAATTCTAATTAAAAATAGTAATATCTTCTGTTATATTTGAGTTGTAGCTCATGAAAAAAAAAGACCTGTAATATAGGAGCTCAAGGACAAGCTGTAGTATCAATTATTTGATTTGCAAGTCACATCCTACTTTATTACATAAAGACTAAGTACATCTACTAATGAATAATTATTACTCCATAAAATAAAAGGGGGGGGGTGAATAAAAAGCTGGCAAGAGTGGAATACTAATTTTGAGGTATTGTTCTCAAAATAGAAAGTAAACATTAAATTCTGAAAATTGCAAATGTAATTTTTCCATGTAACCTGATAGGGCAGTCCTTGATAATAGATTGACTAGCTGTCAAATAAATTTGTAATTTTAGATGAGATGGGCTTTAGACCAATTTTAAGATACAGTCTTTATCCAAATGTGCTCCCCTCCCCCAGTAAAGTAGACACAGTAAGCCACAGAATTCTGTTTCATTCCCTGTGTTTCTGCTGCACTGGTTACACAGCTCCTGCACAGTTTCACTGTAATGCTTTTATAGGCTTCTCTGGGAAACTGAGTAGCGAATGAAATGAAGATATAAAATTAATTTGTGTTTTTAAAAAGCTCATTTGCTGATAGTGCTGTGTATTTGCCGGAATCCTCTTGCCTAGCCAAGATTCTTTCCCTTTCCTACTTTGTGCTTCATACTCCTGTTCTTAGAAGGGGAAAGCCCTTTACCAGTCAGGTGTGAGTCCTGGGAGGGGGGGAAGTGTGTGTGTGTGTCTGTGTGCGTGCAGAATCATAACAGGCATTCAGTCCCAGCTGGGCAATGACACTAATTGCCCAGATCTGACGGATGCCTGTGATGCAGCGCGTTCACTTTCTCTCCTTTCCTAGCCTCTCCAGGGATTTTTAAAATGCAGTATTTGAATTTTGGTGAGTGGTAAAGACCCTGCCCTAGGACCCATTTGACAAATGAGAAGCTGTGCAGCATCAGCACCAGCCGACTGAGCCTCACTAAGTCTCTCTCTCTCTCTCCTAGTCAGCAGCTACTGTTGTGAGACAAGCTTCAGCTCTCTGTCATTGAGGAAGTTCCATTTGCTCATCAATAGGCTGCAGGCTGTGTCTTCCTTTTTTCCTCTCTGTTAAAAATTCGTAGTTTAAATCTACCAAGTTGCCTTAGCTGACAAACGAATGTAGGGGTTTCGCGCTGGGGAGAGGAAAGGCAGTCGAGAAACACCATTTCTTATTTAAATAATCAAAAGGGAAAAAAAAAAAAAAACAACCCGTAGTGACAAGATAGGGCAAACGTGCTTGCATGCAAGCCCCCTCACTTGTTCTACGTAGACTTCAGAGCAACACCATGCAGCATCCCCTTACGGGTGCAACCTGCGTGGCACTGCCGAATGTGGGCATGTGTCCCCAGCTCTCCTGTGCCTTGACTTTTATGTACTTACAGCAGGTAAGTTTGCTTAACTTTTTCTTTTCCTTGCAGTGCTTGCTTTGTCAGCATCGTATGGGGGATTTGCAGTCGGGGAGGTATTTTTTGTGGGAATAGACTGTATAAATGTCTCCCACCGTGTGGAATGAGTGTTGTGCCTGCACTTAAGAGTGAGTGTGAGTAGAAAATATGTTTTAACAGAGCATCAAGCCTTCGCATATCTTTTGGTGTTTTGGTGTTGGTTTATTTTATTTTATTGTGCAGTGTCTCCATTGCTGCTGTTTATAGATATTTAACCCAGTACTGTGTCTGCATTTCTCGTGGATACTGTAGCAGAGTTTCAGCCATAAAGGACTGCTCTTTATTCACTTGCCGGCATAAATTATACTTGTAATGTAAATGTGCCCAAAGCCTTCTTTGAAGACAGGAATTTTAAGTCTGTGTTGAAACATGCTGCTGATTAAAGCCAAGCTGATTTTTAGTTCACAAGGAAAAAGATGATTTATAAGGATATATCTGTGCAGAATACTTCTATCACTGAAGTATATTGGACTGGGTTTGAAAAAAAAAAATGTTTGGGTATGAGCAAAATAATACTAATTTCTAGTCAATTTTCAATTACATTTTTAAATTTCATTTTGTTTTTGCTTAGAGGGTCTTTTTTAAAGTATTTCCTCCCTCTCTGTCTTCCTAAATTATTCAATATTTGGTACCCCTTCTCTGCTATAATGTGAAGTAACTGGATAATAACACATTTTTTTAAACTGGAATTTGGGATTAATCTTTGTATTCTACTCTATTTTATATCTGAATCCACCATTACAGAGTCATCTAGTAAGTGTGTAGAGCCAAGACAGAAATATGTTATCATGCAAAAATGATTAATCCTGTTTATTCTGTTACTTCTGTTGAAACTTCAGGAGGAAAAATATTCTTGTGCCTACTGTAACAAATAGGGGCATTTCTTCCAACTTCTACTACAATAGCTTCTGTGCATATTGACTTCCCTGAAAGTCTCTAACTTTATTTCTGCATTCATAGATGCCTGTAAGATGTTGTACAGTATTTCTTTTTGTTCCTAAAGAATAGGTAAAATAGATTTAAATCTTATTTTTATTTGAAGACATTTGTTTTTTTGTTACTGCTGAAAGAAGAGAGCTCCAGTATTTTCAGGATATAAAACCTTCTGTAGGATTTTTTTTCTCATGTGGTGTAGTATAAACCATTTCTGACTTTCAGCTTAGGAGTGCATAATAACAGATCCTTGCATGCGCCCTAGATTATCCATGCATGTGGGAGGGATTCATATGTCTGCAATTAAAATTTGCATCAGACAAATATGATGTATTTAAATTTCAGTAATTTGCATGCCATAACTAAAATGTATGTTCTTGATAGTTCTGTATTCTGGATCTGTTTTGGGAATGGCATTTATAGATCAGCTTTAATGATCCAGTGTGACTTGTGCACTTAGTGGTTACATACACAATGTACTCCTGCGTTTTGTTTGAGATTTGTTCTTTTGAGTTTGTCAAAGAACAATTTGTATGTTAAAGATAGAGCTTTTGAAAGGAAAAATGGGAATTAAGTTGAGAGGTCAACATGGCCACACAAGGAGCTGATAAAGGATAGCATAAAGATGAGGTTGGGTGCTCTAATAACCTTCCTCAGTGAGATATTGCAGTATCATTATGCAAACGCATCTATAGCATGACTCTGCTTTAAGGTTTAAGAAACTGTGCAACTCTAATGAATACTTTAAAACAGGGAATTCAATTGCATCTATTCAATTCGAGAGAAAGATGAGAAGTGATTGCTAATGCACTTTACAAAGCGCTATATCTAGCGGATAATATTTAACTCTTTAAGTGGATTAACCGCCACAGTTAAAGTATTTTTTTTAAGTGTTTGCTTTCTCATCTCCTTAATCCTATTGTCAGTTTAAAATCATTCTGCCTGTACTAATCACAATTATATAATAGGTTGAAAAGTCTGCTAAATTTGTAATGAAAATTGTGGCAGGTTCAAAATTCTGTGCTTGTTGCTTCTTCTGATTGCTAGTTGACAATTCAGTTATTCTGAATTCCTAGAGTGTCAGATAATCATGTTCTTAATTCGGATATGATCTCTTATTTTATGTATTTGATTAAGTATTTCTTTAGAAACAGTGCTACTTTATCTCAGAGTTATCCAGGCAGAGAGGACTGAGGTGACATCACCTGCAAAGCCAGTGTAACCTGGTTCTGGTTTTAAACAGTAAAGGAATAAGAAGTGGTTTGTTTTTGAAAAACATTAATGAACTTTCACCATGACAATCTACTTCGGGTTTTTTTCTATTTTTCCTCTATCTGATAGTTTAGAGCAAACCTACAAAAATACTTGGTTTGTATGTTTAGTGCAAATATCACTATTTCAGTGAAACTGTAAATGTTTTCTCTCTCTATCAAGTTGTCTATCGATCTTAAATACAGGTAACCTGAAAGCTGTATGTGGCAACTTAATAACTAGTGAATCTCCCCTGCCTGTGCAACCTGTGACCAGCAGGAAATAGACATTATGTGAAGCTATCAAGTTTTTTTTTTCCTTAAAAATTGCACCTGAGATATATCTGCTCACTTGCCCCTCATATAAAATGAACTCAGACATCTGTATTACAACTGAGCTCTCTCTTGTTAAACTTTGCTGCCTATTTAGTATTCTGTCGTGTAAGTTTTACAATTGGATATAGGTCTTCCTTGAAAGACTCTGAAAGGCACTGCATTCTTCTCAAGGTGGGCAAGCCAGTCTTTGTCAGTAGATATTTATTTATCCTCATAGCCATGAGGATGGGGTTTTCTGTGGAGCTGTATTAACCATTTGGGAAAATCTGTGTTTTGGTAGTCATTTCAAATTGGCCATTATTTATTTATGAAAGTGACATGGCTTGGCCAGTTTGTTTAGTATAAATGGATAAACTGTTTTCCACAGTATATACTACTAAAGTGCTCTAGTACTTTTTCCAGGGTTAGAAACTTGATTATTTGCTCTAATATCTTATACTTTACACGTCTGTAATGTTTTAAGAGCCAAGTGAGAAACTGAATTTTTTTTAAACAGTTTATGCATGGAGGATGCTTTACCTAAAAATATTTTGATCTTAACTCTTGAAAATAAAGTTGAAAATAAAGAACTAAGGCCTAGGTCATGTTATAGATTAACTCTCGATAAGATGTTCAGTGGAAAAAGCCAACAGAAACTGAAGAATGCTTCTGAGTTAGTTATTTGAAATNGAAACAATGTGGACATTTTCTTAATAAGAGGATTCTAACTATAGAAGTCCGGAGTGAGTTTTCAAAGAACATCAAAACCAAAATGACTGTGTCAGTGGCAGCAATGAACAGAGGGAGAACGTGGGGCTTTGCCTTGGAAGTTTTCACTGCATCACTGTAAGGACAGGGTCAGCTGGGAAAGTGTGGATGCATTTGGGTGAGAATTTTCCTTAGCGTCAATATTTAAAGATACAGAAGGGAACTTGGAATTTTAGTGCACCCTATGCTTTGGTAACGTTTGGTGGGGTTAGAAACAGCTGCATGCATCTATTTTCTTTTCTTCTCCTTAATATGATACATCAATACAAAACCCAATTTCTGACCACAAGTTTACATCAAATGCTGGCCTGAAGTAATTTTTGCAGCAAAATGTTGACCGCTGGTAAATTGGGATTTTGGGTATATTAATGGAGGCTTAGTTCTGTTATCTGGTGTTTTCCCATTGTCTGTGTTTTCCTGGTTATTCTGTTGGTGTTTTTGGAGTAAAGTAACAAAATGAACTCTTGTTTTGAAACATCACGGAATATTCCATGTCATAGTGTACAGTGCTGCTGTCATTTTTTTTAAATTGTTATTTTTTTTCCTGTTTAATGATGATAGATGTGCTTTGTTTTAAATAGTGAAGTGGTTTGTACAAAGGGTAATTCCTCTTAAATGGAGCAATTGCTCATAGTGGACATTCACAGATCGAAAACAATTGAACTGAAACTTCAATACCAACCTTTTCTGTCTTTAACAAAGTAGTTCATGGTACAGTTCTCATATCAGTGATGAAAAGAATCCACCATGAAAACAAAGCAGAAACCAACAAAACCTCCATCACTACCCCAGCTATTCCATTACTGCATACATGGTAAATTAGTGTAATTTTATTTGGGCCTTAAGCATTATGACTATGGAGAAAAGCTGAATTCCCCTCTCAGTTACTTATGTCATGCTTCTGGATCTGATGATTTATAGGAGTCTGAAAGACTTTTTATCACATTCTTTCTTCAGGGCTTAATTCAACATTGATTTATTTGGTAGCATTTTCAATTGATGTAGTCAATAGTGTCAATAATGGAATAAGGATTAGAACAGATTATCTTTGTGCTAAAATTGTGTAAAGAATTGAATGGATGAACAATTCAAACAATTCCTGGATACGGTTTAACTTTTTTTAATAGAGCAAAAGCACATCAATTGCTGAATGCCACCATTGCAGTTACAGTTCTAAGTATTTTGCGTTTAATACTTCGGTGACTCTTCAAAGGTTCAGGTATGTAAATTGAATTCAATAACCGATGTTTTATGGTGACACCGTTTAAACCAATCATGAGAACACTGCCTTTCTTCGCCTAGTCCATTTATAGTACTCGCTGACTCTTTGGCTCTCCTGTAAAATCAGTTAATCTGACTTTAGTTCTTGAAAATTTTAAGCATCTGTTAGCTTACAAATTGGAGTCTTTGCACGATTTTGTTCCTCTCTCTGCTATTTCATGGCAATTTTCATTGAGAATGTACAACCTCTGCTCATGATTACATGAGTGCAAAAAAGTCCACAGTACTAATGCTCACTCACCATCTGTTTTTGTTACAGCTGGGTCCAGTAGCTGATGGACTGAGGCTAGGCAATATTTTCAGGGTTTTCTGATTCTTTTAACCAGCTTCTCTGCCCCAAGAGAAACATAGTGCTTGTTTATNCCAGAAGAATCTGTTAAGAAGGTTACCTGCTACTTTGGACTATAAGAGCAAGAGCAGTTGCAAAGGAGCTTCCATGTGACAGGAGCAGGTGAATATNACACTGCTGTGCTACAGACCATATCCTGTGGATGCATTTGTACCTAAGGGGGCACTGTGGCACTCCTAGGGAATTTTAGTGGATGAATGAAACAGACTTTAAAAGGTGGGAGTGCAGCTGTTGCGTCCAGGAGTACTATTAATGAGGATTTCAG
>VYZQ01052735.1:34150-48758 GCA_013400655.1 Mystacornis crossleyi | reverse complement strand
TAAATTTATTCATAACTAGGTTTTTCTTGATTTTTAGAGCGTCAGAATTGTCCTTAGCTTAGACAGTCTCTTCCTCCTACTGTTTTCTTCCCTATTCACAGATTGCTTTTCTGGGATAAACAAATCAAATTTAGGTTCCTGTTGCAACATAGTTGTTCTGTTCCCCTGAATTCCCTTTTTTTGTGTCCCCTGAACACAAAAAGGAAATTCGCTACAATGTTGGTATTTGAATTTGACCTTTTTTTTTTTTTTAATTTAATGAAGCGAATGGATGAAGCAAACTGTATTCTGTTGGAAGTACCTCTAAGAAATCAAGAAATTGAGAATTAAAATTAAGAAATACTGCTAATTTTCCTGTTCATATTTGCATCTCACTAGCATCTCAAATTCTTTAAACAGATGTGATGACATCCTGCTTTTCTTCCTCCTGAGTTTAGCTCTGAAGTTTGTTATTAGCAGGAGCATGATCTTGCATTTTGTATTATTGAATTCCACCCCATTTCTATTAATGCAGCCCATAAGATTTAGCAGTTCTTTCTATGTAATATCCTTATTCTTTTCAGTCCTGACAGTACCTTCCAACTTTGTGTCATCAGGAAATTTCATCAGCAGGTTGCCTTGTGCCAAAATAATTAAAGAAAATGTTAAAAAAAAATCTGTCCCAAAATAGATCACAGAAAAGCTTCCCTTGAGCCTGTGCTTCCCTGTACAAATCTTCCTCCTCAGGTTTTCTAACATCTTATCAAATGCATACATGCTGAAACAAAAAACCTGGCAGGTATTTTACAGAGCAGTTTAACAGTCTGTATTTATGTCAGTTGTCCCACTGGAGTCATCTGAGTAAAGCTTGCAGAATCCATTTTATAATCTCCATTCCTGAATGAAAGAAATCTACTTTCTTTTCAAATGCAGCTCACTCTGCTAGATGAAACAAATAGGCAATAGTTAAAATTAATTTTTTTTTTAGAAATTAGGTATTTTTAAGTAAGTTGTGACTGCAACTTGCTTTCTCATATATACCTTTTGTTTATATATTTCTCTGTGAAAGTTAGTCATTGATTTTGTATTGGAATTGATGACAATCTTTTGAAAAAATCCATGCTGTGTCAGCTTGCTTAATAATTCAACTGCAGAGTTTCTCTTCCTTAATAAGAAAAGACCAAGAAATAGGATTTATAGCTAAGCATAGTCAGATAACCAGCAAGAGCAGCATCATGCCCAACAGAAAAGTGAAGCAGTTCTGAAACAGGAGATGGAGTGGGGTAAACATCACTGCATCATGTGGCAATTGCTGGCCTCATTGGCAGCTTGTCCAGAGAGCATCACCGAGGGTCACAATTCCACATCTAAAGTTAGCAGTGGGGTAAGGCTGGCACTGGGGAGGGCCAGCAGGCAGCTGCTGAGGGAGATTTCTAAATCCTGCAGCACAGCCGCTGTGATACACGAGAATCAATTACTGAAAACCTTCCATGATGGTCAAAATGTGACATTAAATAATTGAGTATCACATCAAATCTTGTCTGCAATTAGTTATCTGGAAAAGTAATTATGCAACAAAATCAAGTAGCTGAAATTAGTGGTGTGAAGCACCCTGGTTATTTGAAGACTGCAGGAGATTTTTTTTTTAATTTCACTTGTAACATGAAGTTGTAAGTACCTAACTAATTCTTTACTGAAATAAAGAAGTCTTGCTCAATTGTAATTTTTGTCATTAGTTACATCTGAAATAGAAGATACATAGCACGTAAAACAGGTGTTAATGACTAAGTTGGTTTTGTCTAAAGTAAAAATGAGCTGTGGAAGAGAATGTCTTGTAAGTAGTACATTTAAAATCAAATCTGTTTTGATTTAGGGAGGAAACCAGCCTAATTTTCACTCTTGTCTCTTACACCAGTAGTGTAAGTTGATTTGGAGAACAGAGTTGAAGTACTCTAATGGGGAAATGTGTTCTTTTAAAATAGCTATGATCAATTTAACAACATAGATGTTTTGAAAGGTTAGAAAAAACATTAAAATATAATTTACATTAATAGAAGTAGTTAGCTTGCATTAGTTAGCTCCCATATTCAAAACAAACAAGAAAAATATAAAGAATCAAGAGTATTTACCCAGTATAACAGACTTAGGTGTAAACATTCGCATGAACGTTGTTTAACAGCTTATAAATACAGGGAAATGTCTAATTACGCAATCATGATAAACCTGATTATTTTGAAAATGGCTTCTAATAGTAACTGTTGTCATGTATATGCCAGAACTGATAGGAAAATTATTTCTAATAGTAGCTCTGTATAGAATTTGATCTCTATGTGTATAGTGCTTAAAAATCTGAACTGATAAAGAGTAGTTGGCTAGTCATGTTACTTAAGCTGGTCCCAAAATAGCACCTTCCTTTATGGATAGAGTTAGGTTTGCAGCTGTTGTCTCTATCTGTTGTCTCTAAAGAAAATTTTAACATTAAGTGTTGCTGACGTCAATTTTTTTCTTTTTTTTACAGCTGATGTGGGCTTTGCCCCTGACAGAAGTTATTTGGTTCTAGCTCTGAGTTTGGAAGAAGTTGGTATATAGATTTTCCCCTAACTTTCAATTGATGTGTTTAGCTTTAGTGGGAGTAATACTATCACTTAAACCATGTTGTCGTCTCAAGGAGTTTTGCTACATCCCTATGGAGTGCCAATGATTCTGCCGGCAGCACCATACTTCGCTGGACTTGTTCAGGTAATGCAAGGCCGCTTCCAACAAGCAACTTAACTCTAGTGCACTTAGAGCAATAATTGGAATTTTTATGGTTGAGAAAGCAAACACTTTTAATACAGGCAAAAGCTCTCATGTAGTCAGTGAGAAGACAGTAGGAAATCAAAAAGATGGATCACCCTAATCTGTGTATTGACATCTCTCATGGCTGAATAAATGGTGTAGTTGAGCTATATTTGCTTGTATTGATTTGTCTGCTGTTTAACATTCATGCCTTTGCTTCACGAGGTTGACCACAGGGCAGAGGATTTGCGATCCATTCTAGGTTTCTGAGGGAGTCAGCATTCCCACGGCAGGTCAGAAGACAAAGTAACTTACCATGATGTGTTTAGGTTAAGTGTTTTAGCACAGCAAATAGGAATAGTGTTAAATATGCATTAATTCATATGTTACACATCATGCAGAATGAAAAAGGGGTTGTGGTTTTGTGTGTATAGAAATATGTCACCTGCAAAGAATATTTATACACATTATTAATTCCTTTGAGCCCTCAAAGCGTAAGATCTTGCTGCAGGGCAAGAGTTCTGTATATTTAGGAGTCAGCTGGCAACTACTAGATTGTTGTTGTTGTCTCTTGCTTTTATTTTAGTTTTATCAAAAAGTGGTGCTACTGAAGTTTCTGCTGTTAGGCTTGGGATTTTTGATAGATCGTGCAGATGCTAATTAAGCAATGTGTCCTGTTGTTTACAATATTAGAAGACATTAGGAAAAGTTAAATAACATTTCTAAACACTGATAAAATTGTACCATCTGAGTGGTACTAGTTAGATATTGTGCATTGACAGGGTCAAGACACACACTTGTGTTAGGGTATTTCTGTGCTGTGCTAGTGAGGAGTCAAATTAACTGTGAGGGAGAGAGACATTTTCATCGTGCTCTTTTACTCCAACACTTTGCTGACACAGAAGGGCAATCACAGCATGAAACAGGTGGTTTTCCATATAGGTCCCTTCAGTAATAGAAGACTGTGGGTTGTGTTCTTCACTTCAGGCTTAATATCAGACATGTATGTCTAAAATAGAAATATAGCATTGCACAGTGGTCATTATCAGGCATTGGGAAACTGTGTCTTGTGGAACATGCAAGCTGAGGCTGCTTTTTATGCAGTGAGACACACATCAAGCAGGCCTTCATATCCATTAGAATTTGGGGGTGAAGGTCGGACACTGGAGCTCAGTCAGACCCTCTGCCATCCTGTCCAATAAATAATTACAAGCAAATCGTGCCTTTCACTCTATGCTGATTGATGTTGGAATTGCTTTTGAAAGTTCTCATAAGTTCCTGTTATAGATTAAGTGCCGGTGTAGGAAAAATAACTGCACCCAACTGGAATGGGTGAATGTAATCAGGTTTAATGGACTCGAGAGCTTGTTGGGAATTAAATAACTATTGATTTGTTGGAAAGTTGCTGTCATTACAAAATGCCACTCTGGATGCATTATCCAAGCCGATAGATTAGAAGAAAAGGCCCTTTGAAAATTTGGGATGCCTTATTTCAATCTTTTTCCTCTTCGTTCTTTCCTTAGAAAGATATATCCAGGCCTGCGTTATTCCCTTAGCATAGACCTAAAATAGTCAAACAATAAGAACTGCTGGAAAAAAAACCCAAAATAGGTAGTACAGATGCAGTTAAAACATGTTCTTCTGTTATGAATGGTTCTCTAGTCTCTTTTCTTCCGTCTCCCTGATGTCAAACCTGAAAATGGCATTTTGGAAATAAAGCACACATTTGAGCTATTGTCCTAAAGAGTGATTTACAGTATTAAATGATTTGACTAATTTGTCCTCCAAGGTTTTGCCTGCATTTGAAGTATCTCTGGTCAGCTTATGACACCAGAATGCTTACTGTTTTTCTCTTGGAGTAAATCTAAGTATCCAAAATAAATAATGCAAAGGACATTTGATAGGAATATTTATATCATCCTCTTCTAAGCAGTAATTACATAACATTCAGAACTTTAATGGGAATTTTCTTCAAAAATATGCCTTGATAAACTGATTATGTAAATGTTTTTCTCTGGGTTGCAGGTTGAGATCCGCAATCCTGAACTACTTTTGAATAGGAAACAGTTTTAATATTTTATAGGCTTATAAGATGCCAATTTATTTATTTCCATGGATTTCTACAAAAAGTAGGTGTACCTCTGATTGGGGATTCATCATGATTTCCAGCTGGGTTTTTTCTAAGATTGCATAAGAAAGCAGTGTAGAGTATTGCCTAGAGATTGGGGGAACTGCTCTGGGGGGTTTTTCTGTGTTTTTTGTGTGGTTGAGCAAGAGAGATCTCTGTGGAGTAAAGTTTGTCTTCAGAGGTCTGCCACCTTCAAGTGCTGTGTATTATTTTACTTAATGCTATGTATGTACAGCCTGCTCCAGCCTCTCCTAAATTCATCAGTAAACCCTGCCATGCATCCTCTGCTTGCTTCTGTCACACTCTCTTGTTACTAAGCAGTGGAATGTGTGAAACTTGGGACAAACAAATAAAGGGTGGATACTGTGGGTACCTCTCTGGCCACACCTTATATGAGCAGCCATGTGCATTTTCCTAATTGCGTGTATTCTTTTAAGCAGATTTGTATTCCTTTTACTGATGATGTGTTTGAGTTAGATGATGGAAAGTGAAATGCTTGTGTTCTTGGAGAGACAGAAGGTCCTGGTCTACAGAGATGTTGATGTGTATCAAATTGTGTTAAATATACATGCAAACTTATTTTCTAGGAAATAAATATACCTTTAAAACCTTATTAGAATTATGGCCTATGACTTATTAACACATTTTGAAATGAGAAAATACCTTTTCCTCTTTCTTCCTTCTCCTGGATAAAACTATTAGAGGGGGAAAAAAACACATGAAAATACAAATAATGTATAAATAGCTTTATGACTCCTGTGGGTGAGAGATATTTTCTGCCTTGGCACAAAAGACGCACTGGTGGCTTCATGGGCTGTCACAGCTCTGCTGCCAGGAGGACCCAGGCAGGGACTGCAGTGCAGCCACTGCATGTGCTGAGGGCAGCAAGGCCCACGTTGTGTCAAAACTGTCCTGCTGCTTCTCCTGGCATGGGAATTTAGAAAAATGCCATCTAGGATTAAGTGCCAATCCAGTAAGATTTCTTGTCCTGCCCATGGTCCCCATCCCAGTTTAGTCATTTGATTTCCATGGGGGAGCCCTTACGTCCGGATAAGCAGGGGAGTCAGGAGGTGTCAGATGGCAAAGGTCCATCTGCCTTGGCCAGGGTGAGGAGTGTGGACAAGTGGCCGTGTGCTTCTATACTATCTTACAAGTTCTTAGAATAAATGTGAAACCAAGCTCCAGCTACCATTAAATTACAAAGTTTTTTTTAAGGCTGCACTGTCTCACAATTCAGAGAATAGTATGTTTTGTTAAATAATATCTGAGAGGTCTTATTAGCTCCATCCTTCATGGCTCTGAGTGTTTCAGGTATATCAAATGTTTGCAGTTGCTCTGGTTATTTGGAATGCTAAATTTACAAACATTTTGAAAACACATGCAATATCTGACATTTTAATAATGGATGCTAAATTATTTATTACATGGCTGAGTTAGGTGGCTCCATTTCCGTTTAGCAGAGAAAGAGGAGTTCACAGGCATTATTATAAAAGTTATTAAAGTTGAAATTTCTTAGACTTCAGTAAACTACTGGAAAGCTCTAGGAAAGACAGTTCTATTTAATAGAAAATGTGGAACTTATAAGATTATAAAGATGGGATTATTTATGAATATGGTCAGTATTTTTTAAAATATGCTTTTATTTTAACATAGTGACCAGAAAAGTTCTAAGAGTTCTGAGGGTTTAAGCTTGTGTTCATTGTTAAAGAATTCAGACAACGAAGCTAAAACCTTTTTTTTTTTCTGCTTTTATTTGCTTATTTATTTATATAGTGGTAAAGGATTGCAGTGGTTGGAGAAGAAAAATAAAAAATAGGCTGGTGATTAACTATTTAAATTTATTGGGAATTACTGTACTTTTAAGTACATCATTCTTAAGCTTAGATTTTTTTTTTCTCTGCATCTGATTTTCCATAACTAGTTAACCCATGTGTTTGACTGACAGCTGAAAAAGTGGTAATCTGGAGACTGTTCCATTTTATTTTAGGGCTGAGAGAATTGCCCAGAATATGCTGTGAAAAGTAGTGGTACAGACTTCATCATGGTGCCATCACTTTACCCATCTGGAAAATCCTTGTTTTAGTGCTGTGTTGGAAAGTGTTAGCAGTGGGTACATTCTGAATACTTGTAGCTGTTACTGTGTTGGGCTACCTGCAAAACTGCACTCTCATTCCGGCAATCCAGTGTTGGGGAATGTTATGGATTTGGTGTGTCACCTTACATGAAAAAGGCTTTTGTAACTTGGTAGGTTTTATTTGAATAATACCTTTGAAATAGCAATGAGGAGAGGTTTTAATTCTTCCAGTGGTGTATGGTTGTTTCTGTTGGTTTTAGATTACGATCTAGTGGAAAGCAGAGCATAATTTCTGTTTATATTGGCTGAATTGCCTCTTTGAAATGCAGTAAGTCAGTGATTTAGCTTAAATGCAGATTTATTCTGGCTTGATTGTGTTGTTCTGTCTCTCTTGTTACTAGTAGTGTACTCCCAGTGGTTTGTGAGTGGAGGATGAATATGTTTTACTATTGCAATCACTTTTCATCTGACTGTGTATTTTGTCTCGGTTTTGAGAGGGCATATCTAACATTTCTTGTCTCAGTCTGAGAGTTGCAAAGCTTTTCTCCCTTTTGTATCAAAAGTGCTTTTAGCATATGTAAAGTGGCGATGTTGGTGATGAATATAGTCTGTATTGTTTTGATAACTGAAAATTTTTGTAAACAGTGTTTAAATGCCTGGAAATCGTAGAATCATAGAATTGTTTCTTGGAAAAGACCTTTAAGATTATCAAGTCTGACTGTTAACCCAGCACTGCCAAGTCCAGTAGTAATCCATATCCTTAAGTGCCACATCTATGCTTAATTTTTAATTTACCCTTTTTAAATACCTCCAGGGATGATGATTCAACCATTTCCCTGCGCAACCTGTTCCAAGGCTTGACAACCCCTCTCTAACATCCAATTGAAATCTCCCCTGGTACAACTTGAAGCCATTTCCTCTTGATCTGTTGCTTGGGAGCAGAGCCCGACCCCCACCTGGCTACAGCCTCCTGTCAGGAAGTTGTAGAGAATGAGAAGGTTCCCCCTGAGCCTCCTTTTTCCAGGCTGAGCCCCTTTCCCAGCTCCCTCAGCCACTCCTGGTGCTCCAGCTCCTTCCCTAGCTCTATTCCCTTTCCTGGACATGCTCCAGCCCCTCAATGTCTTTCTTGTCCTGAAGGGCCCAAAAGTGACCCCAGGATTTGAGGTGTGGCCTGAGCAGTGCCCAGCAGAGGGGGTCAGTCACTGCCCTGGTCCTGCTGGCCACACAGTGGCTGATAAAAGCCAGGTGTCATGGCCACACTCTGGATCATGTTCAGCACCCCCAGAGCCTTTCCTGCTTGGGACCCTTTCCAGCCACTCTGCCCCAGCCTGCAGCTGCAGGGGCTTCTGATGGCCAAAAGGCAGCACCCGGCGTTGGTGGCCAGAGAGGTCTTGGGCCTCTCGCTCTTCTGGCCACTGCTCTCAGCCCAGCCATCCAGCTTGGCCAGGGCCCTCTGCAGAGCCTTCCTGCCCTCCAGCAGGTCCTTAGTGTCATCCACGAACTTACTGAGGGGACATTCAATCACTTTGTCCAGATCATGGATAAAGATATTGAACAGAACTGGTCCCGGTATTGAGCCCTGGGGAATCCCTGCTGGTGACCTGCCCCAGCTGGAGGCGATTCCACTGCCCACGCTCTGGGCTTGGCCATCACCCAGTTTTTACACAGAGAGCACTGCACCCATCCAAGCCATGAGCAGCCAGTTTGCAGGACAGTTCTGTGGGACATGATGTCTGGGTAGACACATCCAGAGCCTTTCCCTCGTCCATTAAGCGGCTCACCTTAGGAGATCAGGTCAGTGAAGCAGGACCTGCCTTTTTAAACCCGTGGTGGCCTGGCCCGATGGCTTCGTTGTCCTGTATGTGTCTTTTGGTGGCTCTCAAGATGATCTCCTCCGTATAACATTGGGTTAACTGTTTTTCCTTTTAGTCCATGGAGCAAGCAGTGTAGCCATTAAGCATTGTCAGTAAAACCTGTCAGCTGCTCAAGAGGCTGAAGACAGCTTGAAAGTATTTGGTTATTACTATTGCAGGAGTTTACTTTCTTTTAACTCACCATTATTTCTTGCTAATAAGGGCAGATCTCATCAAATACCTGGTGAGTGAACCCGCAGGGGCAAGAGAGAGGGTAATGACATAGAATGTCTCTCCCACTGACCAGAAAAACAATTGCAATAAGAAGAATGGCTTATCTAAATGGTTTTAGTTTAGCTAGAAAATGAGTGGTTACTCTACCCTCCCATCTGCATAATTTTTTCTCACAGGCCTTTCTTTCAGAAATCAATGGGTGACATAATTTCAATGACTACGGCAACGCTGCATTACCTCTTTCACCTCTTATTCTGCCAGCTCAGTCAATGCTGTGTCATTGTCAGGGCTTTTTTCATCTGCCAAACTTCGTGTGACACTCAACAAGCAGAATTTTTTTCCTTTTCCACTTTTGCATGTAATATCAATATTAGTGAATTTTAGACATGATGATCTATAATTATGGTCACTAGCTGGTGTGTTGGATAATACACTTCAATTGAGTGTTTTAGTATGGTAAAAACTGGGTAAATTTGGGCTTTTCTGACTGCAGGGGTTTTTAAGTGGAATAAATACAAGATTATTTGAGTTTTTAGGAAAAAAAAAAACTTCTAGAGATGACACAGTTTTCATTAGGGTAAGTTCTGTGTATTTTTTCATCTCCTAAATAAGCAAAGCTTTTAAGGTTTGGATTCTCTGTAAAAGCAGATTGCTTAATTTGGCTCCCCCAGCTAGAAGCCAGCAAGCTGATACTGCTGTTTCCAGGGATCTGGAATTTCAGCTGATTTTTTTCTCTTTTCTGACTCATGCATAATCATCAGTAATAAAACTTCTGATGGCCAGATTATGACAGGAGATACAACTTTGAAGTTCTTTTGCTTTCAGTAGAATGATTCACAACTGATATAAAAATATGCTTGTACATCTAAATATAGAACAATCATTTTAACGGAGTTTGCTTGAATATTTCACCTATTTACCCTCTGATAAGTTATCTTGTGTTACAGAAGCTAATGTTAGAAACCCAGTTAAAATACATCTTTTGGCCTGTCTGCTCGCTTGCTTTTTTTAACTGAGATGTGCAGGTAACTGTTTGCTCAGGCCTGGTTTCAAAGAGGGCGTTGTAAAAACATATGAAATGTCTATTTCAGTAGATCAGGTTGTGCAAAAAATATGGTAAGGACATAATTATTTCAAGTATAGTACTTTCACCTGAACTAATTGGGAATTACATTTAACTGCTCTATTACTACCTAAGGGTGGTGGAACCACACCTGGCAAATATTTGACAGTCATATATCACAGATAATTTGGAAAATTTTGGTATTATTTTAGTGTAGTGACAGGTCATGAACACTGTGAATAGATAATTGGAAATTGACACAGGTAAATTTTCTGTGTCAGACTTTCTACCTGTGTTTCACAAGATTCAGATTATTGTGGATTAGGGTAAATTCTGATACCCTGGTTCTCCTTCTTTCTCTGGGGGACAGATGCATGAGCTAGAGAGCTTGGAGAATGACTTAATCCTCCAGTTCTGGTGGGTTTAGTAAATCAACAAAGAATGGCATTTCTTTTTTAAATCTACATAGTGTTTTCTTGCTGACCATACTGAGAGGAAAGTAGGAGTCTCTTGCCTGTATATTCAGGAGTCGGAATGGTTCATGCTCCCATTTCATTTGAGGCCTTGAACTAAATAAAACATGGTGCATTTCAAGGAATCTTATTCATCAAGGAAAAGTTATTCAGACTTTGAGAAGTATCTTTCTGTGAAAGCAACTTATTTCTTAAGATAAAGCTAAAAGTACTCAAAGCAGTGAACTGATCTGGACTCTGCTGATTTTATGTTGGGGTTTTTTGGTTTTATTTTTTAGTTCTAAGGGAGTAAAATATGATGAAATGCTTATTGTCCCAAGGCTTTTTCATCTTATAGAGCTGGAAGTACACTTTTGTTACGTCTCTGTCTGCACTTTGCCATACTATTCCAAAGCATGTAGTGCCCTCTTGTTTGCTAATTAGTAGCATTTAAAAGTCATGGAGGAGAAAATGGCAGATTGTTTTTATATTGGTTTATTATGATAAACATCTGTGACACTTTGCTTTCTCTGTACCATTTTAATGTGTAGAAGATTCAGTAATGTGCATCTCCAGACAACTTTAGACTTGTAAGTTTCAAAACATCCAACCCAGGCAAGAGAGTGCTGCCAAAATGCAAATACAAGGGTTTCTCTGTAAATTACCAGCAGCTGTGCAGGTACACATCAGCTATCTTTATTTGCACTGACAGTGGTACTGAATACCAGCATGTTTCAAATATTTCAAGAACAAATCGTATTGACACTTGAAACCAAGAAAGAGAAAAAAGGGAATTTCTGAACATTTTACTTCCATTCTTGAGAAAACTTTAGAATTATGTTAAATCAGAAGCTAAACAAGGGTGAGAATTCCAAAGAGAATAGTAAGAACAGGTTTAGAAAACAAGTCAGGTTTTTTAAAAGCTATAGCCCTATAGTTAAAAGCAAGATGACGTTTAGTTGAGAAATAAAAAGTGACTAGAGGTGAGGGAAAGCACATCTTCCTGCATTTGTGAATGATCCTGGAGATAATAACACAGAATGAATCATCCAGTCTTTCCCTGGTAGCCTCAGTGGGATGCTGACTTGAGTGAATTAGCAAACCTGAGAAGTCCTTTGCTACTCCCTGGAGATAACTTTGCTCTGTCAGTGCAGCTCAGGGGATTCAACTCAGCTGGATGCTGAACAGCGTCTGTACGAGGGGACCTGCTTCAGATATGTGAAAGCAAGTTTGAAGGTGTTTACCCTCTATGCAAAAGGGTTCCTTATTCTCTAAGTGTTGGATATGTATTTTATGTGTACAGGATTTGTGTGGATGTTATTTTTGTGAGATTTGATTTAGTGCTTGACCACCTTTTTAGTTTTTGTTTGTTTCTCTGATGTATTAGATATTGCTTATACAAGAAGATTTTAGAGATACATTTTTAATATTTTGAGAAATATGGAACAGCCTGTTTTTAATGAAATAAGCTCACTTTTGCTAAGCTTTCTTTCTCTGTGACTTGGAATTGTACTGAAAAATGGTACATGAATAAATTTTTTTAATGAGCTTTCATCTTGCTAACTGAAGTACAGAGAGAAAGTAAACTTCTACAACTGTATTTCAGTGTTTGGTTTGAATGAAAATGTTTTCACTTCAGTAATTAAAAAACAAACAAACAAACAAAAAAAACCCAACAAAACCCCCAAAATATTGAAAACTGTTTAGAGCCATCAAAAACCATCAGGACGGAAGAGGATTCTGACTGTTTGTATACAAAAACCAGAAAAGGCTAATTCGTAAGAAAGCCATGAGGATTGTTAACAGAATCTCAACAAAATTTGATTCAATAGAGGCTGAGCCATACTTGAAAAGATCTGATCCTCAGGATCTTAAATAATTTATATTTTGATATGCATTTGTAGCAGCTAATTACTATAGAGAGGTTTTTAAGTTTGTGGTACCTGGAAAGTGTCCTGTAGTGGAAAGCTGTCTGTTCAGGTCCATGCTACAGAGAGCACGGGTTCACTGTTTGATCTTCATTCCAAGGAAGGTTCCTTTCAGAAGTGCAGCAAATCTTTTCTACCTTGTCCTGAGATAGAAGCAGGAGAATGAACAATCTAACATGTTCTGTTATGACAAGTCACGCAAGAGTCTGCTCTGAGCTGAACATGGAAAACACAGCACCAGCTTTCCTCTCACTGAGGGAAATGAAATGTAATTGGAGCAACCCCTCCTTCTGGAACACAGGAGTAAATTACACCTTTGATTATTATTTTTTAAAAGATCTTATATCTAGACACTGAGCTGTTTGTGGGGAGGGGGGTGTTTATCTTTTTTTTTTCCTTTGGCCTTATGTTTAAAACCAGAAAAAAGCAAACTTGAAATCCTGAAACTGTCTTAAACTGTCTGTGACCAACTCTTAAAAAGCTATGTTCCATCTTCTCTTTGTCTTCTCTTTTCATTTAAAACATATAAATGTCTCACTTTTGCTACTCAAATACAAGAGGATTTGAGGCCAGCTGAAACACAGCAGCTGGGGTTAGGCCCACTTCTTAAAAGACCAGCCAGTCTTTGTCAAATTGTTCTTTCTACTCATTTTCCCCCTATCATCTGAGCTCTGATGTCTCCCATTCATTTTTAAAAAGTGTTGCAGAAATGAATCAGTGTAGTTCCAAGTTTGTTTACTTTTTCAGAATCTTAAATATAAAATGAAGGCAAGCACTGTGTGTAAGGATTTACTTCTGAATACTTCTAAAGCTTACCTGAAATTGTTGATATCCAAAGAAATTTTTCAAAACTGATCATTCTGTAAGAAAAGAAATAGATGGATTGGTTTCATTATAGCACTGGTCAGTGTGTCCTGGGAAAGTATCCTCACTGGCTCCTGGGGTGACTTATTTTGTAGACTGAAGTTGTTGAAACCCACTCAAACCTTTTGGATGCTGCTGTTACACAAAATGAAATCCATTCATTGCGAGATTCTCTGAGTACCATTTTTAACTGACATACTGTGCTGGATTGACTGAAGTGAGTACATGGTCTTTTTACTGCAGAGATGAATGTTTTTATTTTTATGCCTTCGTCTGTGAAGGAACAGTTAAAATCAGGCAGAGGGAAATGTAACAGATGTTCAAACACATTTCCCATCAGAAAATGCCTTCCACTGGCCAAGACGATTGTTAGGCACGATTAAGCCCAGTATATACATCCTGTACTGTAAGCCAAGGCTGCTGAGGATGTTCCCAGCAGGGGAGCACAGGTTTGGAGAGAGGAAGTTCATGTGAACATTCATCTGCGGTAGGTCTTTGAGTGTCACTGTGTGAAAAACAAGGGACACCTGACTGACAGCTCAGAGTCTGTCCCCCATGTGTCCTAAAGATACAGCCATACTATATACAGCTACAGATTTAGGAGACACTTTCAATTCCTGAGCAAATTCCATGTGCATTTCAAGGATGCTAACGCTCAAAATCTGATTTTTGAGAGGCATTTGGTGTAACGTTGCCAACTGACTTTGAAAGCTTGTGATATTATGCCTTATAATGTTCCACATTCAGTGTAATTGTCACTGTAATCAGCTTTATGGTGGCAAATCTTCATGATGACTGCAGGGATATATTTTTTGCATATTATATCTGAAATGTGAGTTCCTTTTCGATTTCAGAGGTATAGTGGTAGTGAAGGGAGGAAGGCACTGCAGACTTTTGAACTCATATGAAATGTTTATGCAGAGAATGGAATTTGTCATTTCTAGTGATGTGATAGCATCTACTGTTGAAAAAGGCACTGAGAAGCAAATGCTCTTATATTTTGTGATTTATATTGTAATTGAACCCATTAGGGTTGGTCATTCTGGAAAAGCATGCTTTCTTGGCAGAAAATTACAGTGATTGACTATTTTGTTGTTTCAGAATTATAGAAACGTTGCGAAAGTGTGCTGACCTAAAAATGTCAGTGGGTATCTCATATCAGTCTCCTTTTGTGATTTGGTTTGGTTTTTTTTTTTTTTTTTTTTCTTTGGGGGGGGGGGGGGACAAAAAAATTACCGACAACAGTTGCTTTTTT